>BHFT01024907.1:0-16561 GCA_004320025.1 Laticauda laticaudata | reverse complement strand
ATTTGTCTGGAATGGTATAGGGTTTCCTGCCTAAGCAGGGGGTTGGACTAGAAGACCTCCAAGGTCCCTTCCAATTCTGTTATTCCATTCTCTAGACATACTTTTGTATTTATTTATTTTGTCCTGTTTCTGTAGTGTATATTGGAGGCGGAGCTATACGCAACAAGCAGGGGTGGGATTCAATTTTTTTTACTACTAGTTCTGTGGTGTGGCTTGGTGGGTGTGGCAGGGGAAGAATACTGTAAAATCTCCAGTCAAAGGTGATATTTGCTGGTTCTCTGAACTATTCAAAATTTCCACTACCGGTTCTCCAGAACTGATCAGAACCTGCTGAATCCCACCTCTGGCGACGAGATCTCATTTTTAACGTATGCCGATTCATGTACATTTCCAAGTGACAATACAGTTATTCTAAAAGTCTTTTCTTTTCACGGAAACGGGAGAGAAATGGACGGCCTTCAATGCCAACCAACGAAACCCAAGCTCTCCTTTGCTGCTTGCCTGCCCCTTTTGAAAAAGACAATGCATTTTGCATTCTCTGCAATTACCCCTTGAATCCATAAATTAAAAGAAAAACCAACCCCAAGCCCTCCTGATAAAGAGCCGGCTAAGCTTTTACCGAATGGTAACTGGAGGAGCGCCCATTTTGCATTTGCTATTGTGCGAGATTCGGTTCTTCAAAGAGCGTCTCCTTCGCTCAAAGAGAGGCTCCATATCTCAGCTGAACATTAGCGTTACCCGATAGGACTCCCTTACAGCATGGAGGCCTGGCCCTTTCCTGGAAAATTAGGTTTAAAAAAATAATCAGCAGACAAATAAAGAAAGGCTTTTTTGTCACTAGTTTGGGTCCATCTGGAGAAAACCGATCGGGGCGCCTCCAGAAATTCTCCTGTCTCCAGGGAAGTCAAGAACTGATAACCTCCAAAGTCTGCAGAAGAAGAATCCTTCCTGATTTGCAATGCTAAGTGTGGCTATTCCTCATTTGTAAACCAGTGTTATCAATGCCCTCTTGGAACAATGAAACCAGAAGGTCCATAACAGGAAGCGAAATATTAGCCAGGTATCCCATTATCCCCCTCCCAAACTCCCACACTCAGAAAGGGACTGTTTCCTTATGCATCTGTGAGCATTAGAATTTTAGAACTAGAATTCTTTCTTGGCCAAGTGTGATTGGACACACGAGGAATTTGTCTTGGTGCAAATACTCTCAGTGTACATAAAAGAAAAAGATACATTCATCAAGAGTCAAGAATCATCAGGTACAACACTTAGTGATAGTCCTAGGGTATAATAGCAATCCAATTATACTAGGAAACAGTCGGACAAAGTTAAAGTTGTGCAATCACAAGTGGGAGGGGATGGATGATAGGAACAATGAGAAGATTAACAGTAATAGTACTGCAGACTTTGTAAATAGTTGGATAGAGTTGAGGGAATTAGTTGTTTAGCAGGGTGATGGCATTTTAACCTTTTCTTCTAGGCTGTTGGTCTTTTATTTTTGTTTTTTTGTTTTAGTGGCACGCTGTCTTTGCAATGGCAGTTCTTACAACATAGGAAACGTTGCCACTTCCAACTCCGCATGAGAAGCCCTTAAATCTCTGTCTGTCTGTCTGTCTGTCTATCTATCTAATCTATCATCTATTTCTATCATATGTCTTTCATCTATCTATCATCTCTCTCATCTATCTATCTATCTATCTATCTATGTCTGTCTGTCTGTCTGTCTATCTAACTATCTATCTATGTGTGAATGTGAAATACGGCTCACGCATCACCACAAAATCTCTAGAATCATAAAGCCTACAAACTTAACATTTGGCACCTATGTTTCTCTTGGCTTCTAGGTGCTCACTAAGAAAGGATTTTTTGAAATGACCATAAGAGCATTTACAGTATTTCCTATATTATTATTATTAACATGCTCTGATGCTGAGGAGTTCTACTCCCCCTCCTGACCTGAAAAGAAGAAATCTCTTCCAAATGCAAAACACAAGCAGAGGAGAGGAGTTTCAGTCTCACAGCACCAAGCTGCTTTAGTGCAGAACAGTTGAGCTAAGCTCCTTGCTGTCTCCTTGCTCACACAGCAAATACTGTTTCAGTTTCCAAACAGCCCTCAATTTTCTTACACACTGAAAGGACGCTAGCCAGGTGAATACTGATGGATGCTGGGAGGCAGAGGCAGAAATTTTCCCCCTTATTTTCCTCCCCAAAACTGAGCCTGATTACATAGTTTGGAAGCAAAGCACGGGTATAGAGTTAGTGTCCAATAATCTGTTGTTTTCTTTGTGTTTTGCAATATTTTTTTCTGTTTTATTAAACACATAAAGGCAAGAAATGTTGGAAAAGTGACTTGGCACATGAAACCCAGGGAGAAAATCCCTCTATTTTAATGAGAGAAAACTTGGTGTGCTGATCAAGGCATCAAGCTAGAAACTAGGCAGCTGTGAATTCTACTTTGTGCCCTTGGCACAAAGCCAGCTCGGGGCCGTTGGGCCAGCCACTCTCTGTCAGCCACAGGAAGCATGTGGCGAGCCATTTTTCAAAATCTTGCCCAAAATGTGCCCAGCTAGATCAGGCAGTCATCAAGAGTTGAAGGTCACCCCCCCCCCAAAAAAAATCCAATAGAAATAGAAATAAAATATTTAGCAATTGTCATTTTTACCCAGAACGATCAATTTGGGGTTTGCAGAAATTTGTAGTTGTTAGATTAAACCTGCCTAAAAACAGCTTGCTCTTTTTTTCCATACAGGTAATCCCTTGGCTAAGCCCTAAGTCAATTTTCCTCCATTTTGCAACCTTTCTTACTCTCCAGTTGTGAAGCGAATCACTTTGGTTGTGAAATTAGTAACACGGTCGTTCAGCGAATCTGATTTCCCTGGGGACACTGCAACTGTCATAAATATGAGTCAATGGCCAAACATCTGAAGTTTGATCACGTGACCCTGGTCCCCATGGCTGCAACAGACAGTAGTGTGGAAAATGGTCGCAAGTTACTTTTTTCTAACTTCAACCGGTCCCCAAATGAACCGCTGTAAGCTGAGAATTTCCTGTATTTTAATGAGAGGCAGCTCTGTGTCACGAGGTTGCTAAATGAAGGTTGTCGGTTGAGAACTACCTGTACTTATCATCTTACCTGGGAACAGCCCAAATCAAGGGCAAAATCACACAGGTGGCTACGTTCCCTCTGCTCACTTTTTCTTGGCACTTTTGACGTGAATTCGTATTTTAAAAATTGCACGAGGCTTCCATTACTTTGTATTATTTTTTTCTTTCTTTCTTTCTTTTTTCCTTTCCTTTCCTTCTTTTTTCCTCCCTTCCTTTCTTTCCTTTCCTTTCTTTATTTCTTTCCTTTCTTTCTTTCCTTCCCTTCCTTCCTTTTTTCTTTTTTACTTTTTCCTTTCTTTTTTCTTCTTTCTTTCCTTTCCTTTCTTTATTTCTTTCTTTCTTTCCTTCCCTTCCTTCTTTTTATTTTTTACTTCTTTCCTTTCTTTTTTCTTCTTTCTTTCCTTTTCTTTCTTTCTTTCTTTCCTTCCTTCCTTCCTTTTTTCTTTCTTACTTCTTTCCTTTCTTTTTTCTTCTTTCTTTCCTTTTCTTTCTTTCTGTCCTTTCTTTCATTCCTTGCCTTCCCTTCCTTCCTTATTTCTTCCCTTCCCTTCCTTCCTTATTTCTTTCTTTCCTTTTCTTTCTGTTTCCTTCCTTCCTTTCCTTCCTTCCCCTAGATTGGAAGAACAAAAACCCAGTTTAAAAGGATGCAAAGAAAAATAAACCCACATCTGTCAAGGAGGCAACGTTGTTCATTCAAAGGCAGAATTGGGATACATGCTGCATTTTCTGCCTAAATCGGCCGAGTCTCTCCCCAAAACCAAACAGCTGCTCCTCTGGAGATTTTTGTCTTCAGGAGAAAAGCTCGAGCCATCCCCCCAACCCCAACCCCAAGGAGCATCCTTCCTTGAGCCAAGACTTGACGGCCTTCATAGGAGAGAGGAAGAACCAGAACAAGTCGAATTGCAAGGAGAGGGACGGAGCGAAGGGGACGCCTCGTCTTCTCTGCTTTAAGGCACCCACAGGTCACAGCATTGCGTGAGGGGGAGCATCACGAGAAAGACGTTTCCTTGTGGTTGCATGAGTGTGTGTGTGTGTGTGTGTGTGTGTGGGAACCACCCACAATACTAAAGAGCTTTCTGTTCCCATTCCTGCGCTGTGCTGTAACTTGAATAGATTCCAGGACAAGTGTCCAACCACAGGAGAAGCTCTAAAAATGCCCTTCTTCTCCCCCACTTTCTGCCGAAATGTTTTGATTGATAAAACAGGTCTTCACATTGGTCCCAGCCTTGTGTAACAACCTGGCAACGACACACAGTGCTTTTGTTTATAAAAGTTGTATTTTTTTTTTTNGCTTTTGTTTATAAAAGTTGTATTTTTTTTTTTTTTTAGAAATCGAGTAAAAAAGAGGAAAGAAGAGTTCCAGAAAGAAAGAAAGAAAGAAAGAAAGAAAGAAAGAAAGAAAGAAAGAAAGAAAGAGTTCCTCACCATTCATGAGAATGCTGAAAATAACCTGCTGCCTTCAAAAGAATAATTTCTGAAAGGTTATTATTATTAATGCTAAAAAAAAAATCAATGCTTATTTCTTTTCTTTGTTTTTAAAGAAGGATGACATGTTTTACACTTGGACCTTTAAAAAGAGTTGCATCCTGGAAATACTTCTAAAGTGTTAGATATTGTTTTGGAGTGGGGATGGGGAGATTTGAGGAAGTATTCATGTAAATTGAGAATTTTTTTAAAAAACACCAATTGAGATGCCCAGTACTGTCGCTTTTATATGCTTTTAATATACTTATCTGAGTGCCCTGTACCTACTTTGGACAATTCCTTTTAAAATTCTCATTTATTCTCTGCCTCTCTCCCTCTCTCTCTCTTCCCTTCTCCCTCACTCCCTCTCTCTTCCGCTTTTCTCTCTCTCTCAGACTAGAAGACCTCCACAGTCCCTTCTGTTACTCTGTTATTTTCATCTGTCCCTCTCGTGGCCATCGCAAAGATGCTCATTCCCTTATCTTTCACAAACTACAGTACATATATTTAAATGTCCTCGCCTTCTGACAGGCTCTGTCGTGTATCCCTGGCATCCAAACTGCCCTGATAGGGGACTCCAAACCATGGCTATTATCTTGCTATATTTCTGTTGATAGCTAAACTATGCAAAAAGCAGACTTGCTGGAATCCAAGCAATGACACCCTTTATCAGGTGCAAGAGGGGCACGAGGGATGGGGATTCGTGGAAACCTTCAGAGGCCAGATGAGATTAAACAGAATTCATCAAGGCCTCAAGGATGCCAGTGACTCGGGAATTACGCACACAATGTTGCACCCAGTGGCCAGTGGCTCTTTCCAAAACCCCTGATGATTAAGAAGGGTCCTGTGTTTTTCTAAAACCTTCCCCAGAGTGTAACTTGCATTGTTGTTGTTTTTTCAAATACATCCAGCAGAGAAACAAACAAACAAAAAAACAGGGTCCAAGAATGGCTGACTTACATCCTTTAATGTAACTTCATGTAAAGTTTGTCTTCTTCAGCTTTACTTTATTGTCATTGCACCTTTTACAATGAAATTAAATATCATCTTCAGTGCACATCATGACCATGAAATAAACACAAATATCCATCCTACACACTCCACACATTGAATTGAAAACCCGCAACACCACATCAATACTGTGCTATACAGCAGAATTCAACAGAGCTCCTGCCCTGGGATAGAAGCTGTTTTTCAGCCTATTTGTCCTTGTTTTTATTGTTATCCTGTACCGTCTGCCGGATGGTAACAGTTCAAAAAAAGGGTTCCCAGGATGAGATGGATCTCTGAGGATGTCTTGAACTTCCTTAAGGCAGCGGGAGCTATAAAGCTCTTCCAAAGAGGGGAGAGGGAAACCCAGGAATCCTCTGGGCAATGACATTAACCCTCTGAAGCGCTGTCCTATCTGCCCCTGTGCAATTGGCAAACCCTACACAGGTGTGTAGTAAGTTAAGATGCTCTCTATGGTGCAGCGGTAGAAGGNCCAGCAGTTTTTCATTTAGTTGTTGCTTCCTGAGAAGCCTCAGGTAGCATAATCTCTGCTGGGCCCTTTTGACCAGTCCTGCAATGTGGGCACCCCAGGCCAGGTCCTCTTTTAGGGTAACACCCAGAAACCTAAAACTGGCCACTTGCTCCCCTCCGTCTCCATTGATAAGCAAGGACTGGAGGTCTGACCAGTTCCTTCTATACACTATCAGCTCCTTGGTCTTATTGGGGTTGAGTTATTTAAGTCCCCATATGCTTTTAGACGAGGGTGTTTTTAACATGCCAAACATCTAGTAAGTCTCAGGGATGCAGACCAGTGGTGAAATGCTACCGATTCGGCCCGGTTCACTCGAAGTGGTAGCAAAAAGGCCAAATAGGTAGTGAAAAAAAGTCTCCAACGATCAGCTGAGAGGAGAACAAAGAGAAAAGCGCAGGATCAGCCCTCACGCTCAGCTGTGCGATCACCAAACCTGTAGGGAAACTGAGTAGAGTCCCACCACTGATGCAGACCTGAATTGGGGTGGTGGTGGTTCTCATCCTACAGACTTTAGGAATCCCCCCCCCGCCTTTTCTTCTCTTAAAATGATGCTACTGGCTGCTAATCTGCTTCCAGACAGAATCCAGAACCATGCCGGTTGTTAAGAAAGTTGCAAACCATTTTTGAAGGGCGTTCTGAATGTGCAGGAAATGGCCCGACTTCCACATGGACGGTTCCAAATTTTTAATGCTCAGAATGGTTCATGTCAAGGTCAGGGCTTTGAAAGCAACCCGTTTCCAAGGGGGTAGAAAAG
Organism: Laticauda laticaudata; assembly: GCA_004320025.1. NCBI lineage: Eukaryota > Metazoa > Chordata > Lepidosauria > Squamata > Elapidae > Laticauda > Laticauda laticaudata. Next base: position 9,716 of record BHFT01024907.1, on the reverse strand, counting down.
CAGCTTAGAACATAGAAACCTAGGACTGGAAGGGATCTCAGGGTCTTTATACCAGAGGCCTCCAAACTTGGCAACTTTAAGACTTGTGGACTTCAACTCCCAGAATTCTCCCAGTTTGGGGACCCCTTCTTTATACCATCCTGGTCAAATGGTTGTCTAATCTATTCTTGAAAATCTCCAGTTATGGAGCATCCATAACTTAGGGTGGCAAGATATTAATTCCTGATTAATAGTTCTCACTATTATCAGGAAATTTTTTCTATAGTTTTAAATTGGATATCTCTTCTTGATAAGTTTCCATCTTTAACCTCTTATCCTGCTCTTTGGAGCTTTGGAGAATAAAGTTGACCCTGTCTTCTCTGTGACAGCCTTTCAGGGGGGTTGGCCTAGAAGACCTCTGGGATCCCTTCCACCTCTTTTATTCTGTAAAAGGCTCCTTCTTTAGGCAGGAGGTTGGATTAGAAGACCTCTAAGGTACCTTCCAGCTGTTTTTTTTTTTCCTCAAGAGGCAACTGGACTTTCTTGGTTTTTCCTTGAAGATGTTTCACTTCTCATCCAAGAAGTTTCTTCAGTTCTGACCGAATGGTGGGGAATGGAAGGATTTATATTCCTTGCAGTCATCTGATCATTTGCACTCTTTCTGAGAGTCATTGAAGCCACTTAGGTGTGGAACCATTTTGGAATGGCTGAAGAACTGAAGAAGCTTCTTGGAGGAGAAGTGAAACACCTTCAAGGAAAAACCAGAAAGTTCAGTTGCCTCTTGAAAAAAACACACCTTTGGGACAACAATGACCTGGATGACAGAGAACCTCCACAGACATCTCCTTCCAAAATGCTTGGCTTCTCATCCAAATAGCTTCATCAGTTCTGAAGAAGAAGAACTGAAGAAGCTTCTTAGATGAGAAGCAAAACACCTTCAAGGACAAACCAAGAAAATCCAGTTGCTTCTTGAAAAAAAAGCACCTTTGGGACAACTGTGACCTAGAGGATGGAGAATCTCCACAGGTATCTCTCTTTAATGATCTTCCACCCATTGCTTCTTGTCCCACCCTCGGGTGCTCTTGATATGGTCAACCAGAGGTTGAGATGCTTTAATGGTTCCCTTCTCCAAGCAAGGAATGTCCAGGATGGCTTAAATATCCCCTTTACGATTCTACGACTTGCTCTTTTCTCAGATGAAAAGTAGGATCTTAGCGTTGGGTTGAGAAGGAATGGGATTGCACCAGAGGTGGTCTTCAGCCAGTCCGGACCAGTTCTGGGACATGGTAGTGGAAATTTTGACAAGTTTGGAGAACCGGCCAAGACCACCCCTGACTGGTCCCGCCAACCCCACCTGTTCTCTGCCTCCCATTGAGTCCCAGCTGATGGGCTGGCTCTTCTTTGGTTGCCCGGCACAGGAGAATGGAGCTGGAAAGCAGGTTAGTGGATGGGGAGGGAATGGGGGTTTTGCAGTATCTTTCCCCTGCCATGCCCACCAAGCCACGACCACAGAACTGGTGGTAAAATTTTTTGAATCCTACCACTGGACTGCATGATAGGCCACCTTTCTTTCTGTAGGTAGAACAACATTTGCGAATGCAGTTAAATCTGTATGACAATCCTATTCATTGTATTCTGACCTCTATGTGCAGAGGTATATTTAACATTCCTGGCATGGTTGCCTAATAGGTGTAGCCATGAGTCAATTCTTGCTAAATTAGGGTAGGGGAAGAATTGTTTGATTCTACAACATGAGAGATTACATTCCACTTTATTCAGGGATGGGATTCCATTTTTTTTTTTAGCAACTGGTTCTGTGCATGTGGCCAGGTGGGCATGGTTTCTTTCTTTCTTTCTCTCTTTCTTTCTTTCTTTCTTTCTTTCTTTCTTTCTTTCTTTCTTTCTTTCTTTCTTTTTCTTTCTTTCTTTCTTTCTTTCTTTCTTTCTTTCTTTTTTTTTTTCAGCACACACACACAGACACACACCCCGTGCTCCATTTTTTGGCCTCCTGGGCCTCAGGGAAGTCTCCTGGGTGAAACAGTAAGACAGTGAAGGGGGATCCTGGCACATCTCATAGTCAGAACAGCTGATCGTCCAGAGGGGGGGAAAAAAAAAGAAATACCTTAAAAAGTGACTGGGCTGGGGAGAATACAGTCAGCTATGTTGGGCATGTGTGCGATGTCACGCATGCACAATAAGGACTGACTGGGCAGGGAGGGTGGGGCAGGTGAAGAGGGCCAGGGCCAGCCAGGAGCACGATTTGCCAGTTCTCTGAATTGCGCTGAATCGTAACAACCGGTTCTATAGAACCGGTCCGAACTGGTAGAATCCCACCCCTAACTTTATTATCTAGCCTGAGAAAATGCATAAAACAGCTATTCTGATGGCATGACAGGCCTATTGGAAATCTCCATTTCCTGGAGAGGAGACTAAACTATCATTAGATTCTCAGAAGGGCTCTTGACATATCTTGGTAATTTATAGCCAGAAAATATTTAGTTAGAAACTTGACAGAAGTCTTCACTTGGTGTAATTGATTGATTGATTCAATTAGCGTCCCACTTTTCTCTCATGGAGCCACTCATGATGGCTAATTCAAACCAAAACAAAAAAATTCAAATTAATGCTAAAACCAGCGAGCACTTAAGAACTGGTGGAGTTCCTGAATTGTTCTCTGAGGTTGGTTGTTTTCTGGCAGACGTTTCATTACCCAACAAGGTAACATTTTCGGAGCTTAAGAACTGAAGATGTTGCCTAGTTCAAGGGTCTCCAACCTTTTTGGACCTCAGGGACCACTAAATCCATCATTTTAAATCCCTTGGACTACTAATGAAATCTATCTAAGGACCAGCTGGGTGGGCATGACTGGGTGAGCGTGGCCAACTCGATGCCACTCACGTCGAGGCCTCTACTCGCACCACCCCTCCCAGCCACTTCTTGCCTGCCCACCTGGGCTCCTTAGGGCCCCAACAGGAAGCAGTGGTTGGAGTTGTTGGAAGTTAGCACCCACCCCTCTCCTAGAAAAATGAAATATCCTAAGAAATATTAAAAAGGCAGAATATTTCCCCTGAAAAGAGAAGTAGAAACTCAAAAGCAGAAACTCATCTCAGAAGCAGAAGCTCACCCATCCACCTTTGTTAATGAGTGGGCCATTAAGGCGTGGGACAGAGTATTCTACATAACAAAGCCCTCTGCCCATCTCACCACCTGCCCTGGGAAGATGGCATCAGCCAGCACTCAGGTGGAGCCATGTGGTCCAGACAAAGCCTACAAGGTTAGCTAAGACCCCAGCCCCTGGGAGCCTGACAGCCAATGGGATACATTTCTTGCACGGGAACAGGGAACAGTAAAGTGGGACCCAACAGAGATTATAGAAGGGTCTCCCAGCACCTTGGCCTCCCTTCTTGATCTTTTCCTTCACCTTGAAGCGTGTGGTCATCTTTCTCACTTTGGAGCTCCAAGGCCTGTGGTCCTGCCCACCATTCAACCATCTTTCCAAACAGCCTCCATGTTTCCAGTGTCTTTTCCCCACTTGGAACTGAACCCAGAAGGACAATTCTTCCCACAGAGCTAAGCAGCCCCCGACAAGAAAGAGTTGGCCAAACAGCTGGCTCAGTTCAAATGGGATTGGGCTGAGAAGGAGGCTCAGCAGAAGCACCTCACTAAGGACTAGGACCATGGGCTTTCCAAGCAGAGGGAAGAACTGCAGGAGTGCAAGGCCAGGTCCCCGCAGCGCCTGGAGGCTTAGTGGGCTGAGATACTCAGCCAGTTCCAGGCCATGATGCAGTCCCACTGGAATGAGGCCCTCCAGCTGGCTTTGCCCAAAGCCCCACAGCCAGGAGGCTGAAGCAGACCCCAAATCAGAATTTCTGCCCCGCTCTGACCTGCACAGAAAGACCCCAAAGGGGGGAGACTCTCTGCAGCAACACAAACATTCACTGCACATATCCAGCCCAGAGGGCCATAGTTTGAAAGCCCCTGATTTCGTGCAATATAAAAAAGGCAAATAATTTTTCAGGGAACCCCCAAAACTTTCCTTGTGGACCACCAGTGGTCCATGGGCCGCTAGTTGGTGACCGCTGACCTCGTTGGGTCATGAAACATCTTCCAGAAAACAACCCAGCTTGGAGAGACCCCAAGGGCTCCGCAGTTCCACATTGAGCTTCAAATAATCTCTTCTATTGGTTGTCCCAGCGGTGCTTTTTCAAGAGGCAGCTGGACCTTCCTGGTTTTTCTTTTGAAGGCTTCTCTTGGTAATTCCAAGCTTGTTAAAAGAGAGGGCAAGCTGAAGTGATGGAGAAGGGAGCAGACAAACAAAGCTTCCAAAACAGGAGATTCCCTCGCCAGGGTGAAGTCCTCTTCTGCGCTTGAGAAACACGAGCTCCTCACTGGGAAACATCTCCCAAAAGAGTCCTCTTGAGATTTGAGGACTCCTACAGAGACAGGTGGAACTTCAGAAACCCATCGGCTGAGCCCTTTCATCAGAAGTGGAAGCTGAAGCAACAGTTGGTGGAGCAAAGGCATCACTTGATCCCCGTCCTTTGAACTGGTTCGGAGACCACCTGCTGCACTTCGCATTTTGCTGAGGAGAACTAAGCCAAGCAGAGCTGAGATTCCAACAGCACGGATTAAAACAGGCGCTCAGCCAAAGGTCTTTGGTTGGCTCCCACCATGCCAATTCATTCCAGTCAAGCTCCAGACCTAGTGGAGGTTTTTTCCTCCCCTTATTTTGTTCAGCAGGAATATATAACCAATCACAGAATCCATAGTATAGAGTAGAGTAGAGTAGAGTAGAGTAGAGTAGAGTAGAGTAGAGTAGAGTAGAGTAGAGTAGAGTGGAATAGAATAGATAATGAAATAAAGAATAGAATAGAATAGAATAGAAAATAGAATAGAATGGAATGGAATATAAAATAGAATATAGAATAGAAAACAGAACAGAATAGAATAGGGGATAGAATAGAGGATAGAATAGAATAACAGAGTTGGAAGGGACCTTGGAGGTCTTCTAGTCCAACCCCCTGCCTAGGCAGGAAACCCTACACCACTTCAGAAAAATGGTTGTCCAATTTCTCCTTAAAAGCTTCCAATGTTTGAGCATCCACAACTTCTGGAGGCAAGTAATTTCACTGATTAATTGTCCTCGCTGTCAGGAAATTTCTCCTTAGTTTTAATTGGATCTCTTCTTGATTAGCTTCCACCCATTGCTTCTTCTCTTGCCTTCAGGGGCTTTGGAGAATAGCTTGACTCCCTCTTCTTTGGGGCAGCCCAAGATTTTGGAAGACTGCTATCATGTCATCTCTAGTCCTTCTTTACACTACACTTGTTGTTGTAGGTCGTGAAGTCATGTCCAACCCATCGCGACCCCATGAACAACTCCAGGCCTTCCTGTCCTCCATCCAATGGAGTCCATTTAAGCCCATGCCTTTATTAAACTAGACTTCTATTAAACTATTAAATTTCATTAAACTAGCTATGCCCAGTTCCTGCAACCATTCTTCATATGTTTTAGTCTCCAGTCCCCTAATCATCCTGGTTGCTCTCTCTGAACATTTTCTAGAGTCTCAACATCTTTTTTTATACTGTGGTGAACAAAACTGGATGCGGTACTCTAGGTGTGGCCTTACTAAGGCTTTACAGAATGGTATTAATACCTCCCTTGATCTGGATTGTCTCCCTCTGTTAATGCAACTTAGAATTGCATTGGCTTTTTTGGCGGCAGCTGCACACGGCTGGCTCCTATTTAGCTGGTTGTCCATTAAGACTCCGAGATCCTCTCCCAGTTCCTGCTATTGAGCCTGGTTTCACCCAGTCTGTATGTGGACTTTTGGTTTTTCTTGCCTAAGTGTAGGACTTCACTTTACATTGAATTTCATTTTGTTAGATATGGCCCAGTGTTCCAGTCTGTCAAGATCCAGATGGATCTTGAGCCTATCTTCTTGGGTGTTAGCTGTTCCTGCCAGCTTAGTCTCATCTGCAAATTTGGGAAGTTCCCCTTCTATTCCCTCCTCTCAGTCGTTAATGAAGATATTGAAGAGTCCTGGGCCTAAGACGGAACCTTGTGGCACCCACTGCTTACTTCCCCCCATGTAGACTTAGACCCATGAAGGGCCACTCGCTGAGTACGGTTTGCCAGCCAGTTGTGAGTCCATCTGGTGGTGGTGCTATCTATTCCACTTTTTTCTAGCTTTCCAAGAAGTAGGTTGTGGTCTACTATGTCGAGTGCCTTGTAAGTATATTATGTCCACAGTATTTCGGTGAATTAGGTCAGCAGTTCGGCGGTTCAAATCCCTAGTGCCGTGTCACGGAGTGAGCCCCCGTTACTTGTCCCAGCTTCTGCCAACCTAGCAGTTCCAAAGCATGTAAAAATGCAAGTAGAAAAACAGGGATCCCTTTGGTAGGAAGGGAACAGAGTTCCATGAGCCTTCGAAGGTGTTGAGTCGTGCCGGCCACATGACCATGGAGACGTCTTCAGACAGTGCTGGATCTTCGGCTTTGTAACGGAGATGAGCACCACCACCTCCTAGAGCCGGAAACAACTAGCACGGATGTGCAAGGGGGGGAATCTTTACCTTTGAACATCACGAAACAAATATTTGTAAGGCAAGGGCTACCTGAAATGGCTTTATAAAATAGAGTTGCCCAATTAAATGATTGTGAGATGCCCTAGACTCCAGGACTCACTATTCCCAGCTAAGGAGATTATTTTTTTACTATCTAATTTATAGGAAGAGGATGGAGGGATGGTTGTATGGAATCTGCTTTATCTTTTCTACTAGGAGCTATAATATTCTAAAGATCCACCGGGAACCGCCACACAATAAAAGTTTTTTTAAAAATAACATATTGTTGAAATGAAAATTCCTCGTTGTTTTGAGTAACCTCGATCCCCAGTTAATAATTTGGAATAGGTGGGTAATAATTCAGACAGTAGGGATTCGTGGCTATTATCCAATTTCTCCATTTGTTAAGGAGAAATCACGACAGACATGATTTCAGTATATTTCCCAAATTCTTCATGGTAGTTATTAAAGGAGGGGGAAAATGGCAGGGCCACATTAGATCCAGTTCTGTCCCACAATGCCTTTTTTTCTTTTCTTTTTGAGTTAAACTCAACTTTTGGTGACTTCATGGATAGAGTTTGTGTAATTTTCTTCCTGAAAATACAGAAGTCGTTTCCCATTTTTTTTGTCTCCTTCTGTCATTTTTTTTCTTTGCTCACCCAGAATAATTTCCAAAAACTGAGATTCTTGATGGACTCCCCATCCAAAAACTGATCAGGTCTGACCCTACTTAGCTTTGTTGCTTAGACAGGTTAGCCAGATCCTACTATTTAATTCATTTCTTTAATTTATTTTTCATTAGTTGAAGGATATACAACTGTAAATACTCAAATCATCCGAGAAAGGGAATATCCACATACACATGCATTTTTCCTTTGATCAGATTTTATTCCTGGCAACCACATGGAGCTTTAAGAAGTGGTTTGGCTTTGTCATTTTCTTAGGAAGGACTGGCCCAAACTCAATTTCTTTTTTCCAGTTTTGGTCACCATATTATAAGAAAAGATGTAGAAATTCTGGAAAGAGTGCAGAAAAGAGCAACAAAGATGATTAAAGGCCTGGAGGCTAAAACATATAAAGAACGGTGGGAGGAATTGGGTATATTGTCTAGTCTAATGAAAAGAAGGACCAATGGTGACATGAGAGCATCTTCCAGTATTTGAGGGGCTGCCACAAAGAAGAAGGGGTCAAGCTATTCTCCAAAGCACCTGAAGGCCAGATAAGGAATATTGGATGGAAACTAACCAACTAGAAGAGATGTGTAAGATTAAAATAGAATACAGACCTGAATTTTTCTTGTTTGGAATTAATATGGGAAAATAAGACAAAGATATTATATATCTAATAATTCATGTAATCACAGCTTACAAGATTGGCTTATGCACAACTGTGGAAATGTAAAGAAACTCCAAGTGAAATAGAAGTAATTAAGAAAATTTGGATGTGCACAGAACTAAAAAATAAGGATGAATCGGATTATTACAAAGTATGGGATAAATTTTATTGCTGGTTAGAAAAGAGGAAGGATCGAGGAAATGGGAAATGATTATATTATATACTATGTATATAGAATGTACATATGTGCTATTTTTTATATGACTTAGTGATGTAAGACAACTATGTGGGTTAGGATGATTGCACCATGTCTATTGTTTTTAATGTTCTTTCCTTTCTTTTTTGTGTTTGTTCAATAAAATTTAAAAAAAGAAAAGAAACTAATCAAGGAGAGAAGCAACCTGGAATTAAGGAAAAACTTCCTAACAGTGAGAACAATTAACCAGTGGAACAACTTGCCTCCAGAAGTTGTGAATACTCCAACACTGGGAGTTTTTAAGAAGAGATTGGACAACCATCTGTCTGAAATTGGTACTTCTGCAGGGGGTTGGACTAGATGACCTCCAAAGTCCCTTCCAACTCTATTATTCTGTTACTTAACTGGCTTACTTGCCTAAGGCAAAGTTAAATCTCAGATTTCCTGGCTCTTAGTCCAGCCCTTAAATCAAGTCGACCAACTGGCTCCCAAACAATCACACAATACTGCAGAAGTTAATAAAATAAATGCAAAATTGGCATCCCATCAGGTGGATCTACATTCTTCCTTTTTTTGTGCATGCGCATGCAATGAAAGAGAGAAAAACAAACCCAAATTATTCCTTAGATTGTAATAACCGACTTCTCTTGGAGAGGTTTCTCAATATTGCTATTTCTATTTACTGCTTATAAGAAGACATGCACAGCGCAGGAGTTTCGTTTCTATTATGTACATTAAATTCATTTCATTCTGAGAATGAGGAGCAGCCTTGGATTATTTTGGAAAAGAAAACCTTCTCAACAGAAGCTATGCAAGACTTCTGAGTGCTCTTCTAGCCAGGCTGATAATATTGAAAAACAAATATACAAACAAGCGTACAAGAAATACGAGGAAAGATGTAACCCTCCTAGTGAAATCAGATAATCATGGATTGAGATTTGATAAAACCTGACTAGATTAATTTAAGATTTTATTCATTTTCAGAAATAAAATCCTTTCTATCTCTTGTTATTCTATATTCTGCAAAAATTATTGATGGGAGGCAACCAAATTGTTTGGTTAGTTTGTAAGGTGCCAAATTATATTATATATAGAAGTTGTGGGAGCTACATCACTGGGAGCTTTCAAGAAGAGACTGGACTACCATTTGTCAAAAATGGGTAAGGTCTGCTTGGGTGAGGGGTTGGACTAGATGACCTACAAGGTCCCTTCCAACTCTGTTAATCATAAGTTGATGACTCGCTTACCTTACCTTGGTCCAAACATATTGCTAAAAAAAAATGAGGTGATGAAATTGAACAAGCTCAGTGTTGGGTTTTTCACCTCCTAGAAAAAGCAACTGCTTGAAATATCTGGAGGCTCATAAAAACTTTGTAACATTACTTTCCACACAGAGCTATTTTCTTTTCCCCCCATGTGGCCGAGCGCTGAAAAAAGACCAAGAAACATTCCACAGCTCTGCCAAATATTATATCTTGTGCTGGGAAAAGACCACAGGGAATTAATTCGATTCCGTGAAATCACCAAAATGCCAGAACAGTTGCAATGATCTACAAATGAACAGATAGATAGATAGATATAGATATAGATATAGATAGATATAGATGTTTGTTTTTTTAAGTTTTCACGGGTACTTACATGTG
>BHFT01024906.1:0-46264 GCA_004320025.1 Laticauda laticaudata | reverse complement strand
CCCTTCATTAGACACTACAAAATTGATGTGTTTGCTTCTGCTGAGGCTTCCTTTGGCAGAAGAGTTATGCAATGGGTCCCAGAGACCAGGAGGAGATCCCAGACCAGACGGAATCACTCCCATAGGACAGGACAGGCTTTGGTATGTCCCACTGCTGGATGCTCTGAACAGCTCATTGGAGAAAGGGTGTTGGTACTTACCTGACATACCCATTCTCTTTGAGCTGTGAAGAGCATCCAGCCCCATCCTTTTTTCCATCTGATGGGGTCCTGTTTCAGCCAATGAACTTTTTAGAATGTAAGGATGAGAGCGCTTATTTCTCTCATCTTTGCCAAAATTGGGAAACGCCGAGGAGGAGTCACGTCGAGGAGGAGGAGCGTTCCACAAATCAAGCTCAGCCTACGAATGCAGAGATTGAAGCACCTCCCACTACTGGATGCTCTTCACAGCTCAAAGAGAACGGGTGTATCAGGTAAGTACCAACACCCTTTTTCTTTCTCAAAACTCCAGGAGTGGGGTGAGGTGGTGAGGTTATTTAATTAACTAAATGGAAGATTAATATTTCTCAGCATATAAATAATGGACTTTGTTAACCACAACATTTGCTGATGGCCATTAACTTGGATGATTCTAGAACAGGGGTGTCAAAGTCAAGGCCCACAGACTTGATCCAGCATGCCAGATGTTTAAGTCTGGTCCACAGGGCTGCAAAGGACCAGCCCACAGTGCCTCTGCTAGCAAAAATGGGGTGTGTGTGCAGAGGAGAACTACAGTGCTGATCCGGACCTTGAAGAACTCCAGTTTGACACCCCTTCTCTCGAAGGAAATTTGATAAATGAGGACAGTTTAATCAAACATCATTATTTTTGGAGACACAGTATTATTTTTGATATGCCTCCGGTATATTGTAGTTTCAGGAAACAATGAAAGGGGTACATTTCCATCTCCTGCTTGCAAGCATTACAGAGGGCTGCCCTCCTTCAGGAATCTTGGGTCTTAAAGCCCATGTCACACTGCACCAATGGATGGAAAGAGGATGTAAAATGGAGAGAAACACTTGCCATCCTTTGGTAAACACGATTCATCCGTTCTGTACTCACTGCATACGTTTTTCATACTCTCTCTCTGTCCAGCATCCGTCTACTGAGATTTCATCTGCTCAAAAAGTTTTGAGCTGCACAAAACATTTTGAGCGGATGAAGTATCCAACATGTCCGTTCTACATCCACTACACATACGGGGAACATCCGTTATATGTCCATCGTCATCCGTTACGCATCCGCTATATCCGCTAGGCATCCGCTGCAACATCCGTGCAATTCGCATCTGCTGCCAGCGGAAACGGACACAGGGAGGAAGCGAAACGGATGTGGAACGGGACACGCAGCATTAGTAGCATGGACGTAGAAAGGATGAAAGCAGATGCAGCTCGCAAAGAAAGCATTAAAACAGAAAAAACATTCGCAGAGGGAACCTATCTCGGATATTAAGGATGTCTAGAGGATGCCTACAGGATGCAAAAGGACACCTAGCAGAAAACCTATGTTGCCTATAAAAAGGGGGAGGAACTCACCTGGATCTCCACTTTCAGTCCAGCAGCCCTACTGTGCACAGACCTCTGCAGCCTTCATCTGGCTCTTGCTCTTCCACAGCATTCGATTGATGTCCACCATGGATCGTAACACAGTCCTTTTGGTAGCCACCATCGTTCTGCAACAGTGCGAAGCCATCTACAGGCTCTGTGAACTCCACTACGGGAAGAAAAGGAGGCGGCCAAGAAGTGTCTGGGTCCGAAGATGGATCGGGAGAAGAGCAGAGTACGGACTGTAGAAGAAGATGATGGTGGAGCTGAGGAACAAAGACCCTCGTGCATTCCAGAACTTCATTAGGATGCCTCTAGCCATGTTTGACGAAGTTGTGGAGCAGCTGAGACTCAGGTTGACCAAGGCAACACCACACCTTCCCGGCCCAGCCTGGACCCTGGGCTCAAGGGTGACACTGACTCTGCACCACTTTGGCCACAGGGAGCACCTACAGGAGCATGCAGTACGGGCTGGAGGGTGCCACACAACACCAATCAAGCATTGTGGTCAGAGAAGTGGTGCAGGCCATCATTGAAGAATACCTGGAGGAGTTCCTCCAGTGCCCCTCCACTGAAGAAGGCTGAAGAAAGTTGCAGAGCAGTGGTATCAGAAGTGGAACTTCCCCCAGACCGTTGGAGCCATAGATGGGAAGCACGTGGCCTGCAAAGCTCCAGCCAAGTCGGAGTCCACTTATTTTCAACTCCAAGGGCTTCTTCAGCATCATCCTCTTCGCCATGGTCGATGCTGACTACAAGTTCATGTACATCGATGCTTCAGGCAAGGCTCATCTTCAGATGCCCAGGTATATAACGCCAGTGACCTCTAGGAGGGGCTGGAATGCAACCTCATCATGGCTTCCTAGATCCAGACCCCCTGCCCAATGACATGCAAGATGTGCCCTACTTCATCGTGGGGATGACGCCTTCTCTCCTCAGAACCTACCTCATGAAGCCCTACACTTCCAGACTCCTCACCTGTGAAGAGAGGATCTTCAACTACAGGCTGTCCAGGGCAAGACGGGTGGTGGAGAAATGCCTTTGGCATCCTGGCCAACAGGCTCCAGGTACTTCTCACCATCATGCAAGCATCGCCCAGAGACCGGAGGAGAATGTGGAAGCTTGCTGCATCCTGCACAATCTCCATGCGCACCCGCTACCTAGTGTTGCACGAACAGGCTCGTGGACCTCCAACAAGGCAATGGGGATATGGAGCCTGGGAATGGAGGCAAGGGCGAAAACCTGACAGACACTAAGGATGTGCAAGTCCCAAAACAAGCTTCAGTGAAGGGAAGAAGCAGCGCAACCTCCTGAGACACTGGTGGCAACTCCCCAGCTGGAGCAGTGGAGTGGCAAGACAGGATGATAAATGCTTAATGGATGCTTCCTTCAGCCTGTCTCATAACACTGATGAGATTGGCCATGTATGTTGGGTGGCCCTACAATGACAGGCATTTAGTAAAGAGTTGTGTTTATGTTGACATGTGTGGATGAATGATTACATTATTATTGATAATAAAGGGCCATAGGTATGGCACCTGGAGGGTGGACCATACAGTCCCACTATGCTTGCACTGGAGGCTTATCTATCCCACCAGACTAAACCCATCCCAAAGGTATCCCTGCCCATCCCACGCTATTACCCATCCCACAGGTATCCCTGCCATCCCACAGCTATTACCATGCCAAAGGTATCCGTGCCCATCCCACTGCTATCTTAACCCACCCACAAGCATGCAAAGGCTTAAACCATTTCTAAAAGTTTCCACCAAAGACTTTATTTAATAAAATAAATGAAGCAGTGTGTGAAGCAAAGATAATCTTTATTAATTAACAAGCTGTGAAAGAAAATGACCCAAGTCAAGTGTCTAAAGCAAAAATAAAGTCAACAGGTAGCCACCAGTTCTCTGGCACTCTTCTGGTCACTCAGAGGCGTGCCCAGTCTCAGGGGTGAAGGGTCCAGGTGCTGTGGAGGTGGCTGCTGCTAGAGTGCTGGTCTGAAGCACCACTGGGTGCCTGGCCCCGAAGGAAACAGGGACGGTGTGGTTGAGGAAGATCTCAGACAGCTGGCTCAGCCCGTGATGTTGAGAGCCCCTTCCCATGACATGGGGTGTCAGCCCCAATACGATGGACAGATGTACAGAGACCGGGCTTGGCTGTGGGTGGAGGATGGAGCAGTGTAGTGGGGCTGTCTGGTCTGCAGCTGATGAGGACTGGGTCGGTGGCATCGGTGTCGTGGGTGGCATCTGTGGCGTGGCTGGCATCGGTGGTGTGGGTGGCATCGGTGGCATCAGTGGCAACCGGTGGTTCCGATGTACCTGTGTCTGGACTGGGAAGGGCTGCCTGTGCTGCTGACCTCCTGGTAGCCGTAGCCTTGGTAGGGGAGGGTCTGTGGAAGCCTTGGAAGGGCAGTGACATCACCTGGGGTGGAGGAGCAGGCCTGGACTGGGTGGGAGCAGGTTCATCTTGGTCTAGAGAGTTGTGAAGAAGATCAGTGATCCTGTCCCTTCACCACCTGGTACTGGGGTTCCGATATGTTCATGAGGGTCTGGTTGACATAGGTGAGGAAGGGCTTGCGGTTGGAGGATGGGGCGTCGGTGTGTACCAGCTGAGAGAGGAGATCTACGCTGCTCCTGATGGTGTCTCTTATCTCCAGCAGGACAGTGTGCTCTGCTCCTCCGGTCTGGCTTTCTGCTTTCTGTGGAGTGGAGCTGGGGGTGATAAGGGTTGGCTGTGGTGAAGTGCCGTCTTCTTTCTCCCACTGTGTCAGGGGGTCCTCCACGCGCTCCGCCATGGAATAGTACAGCTGTCGGGGGGGGTCTCCATCGTGGCACGCTCCACAGATACCTGCCTGGACACAGGAGCTGACTTTTGCCAGAAGAGGACTGGCTCTCAGCAGACTGCCTGAAGAAAGAGTGTTGTGAGAGGGGCTGCTCCTCGGTGGCGGATCTCACCCTCCAAGAAGCTGCACTTGCCATCACGTAGGTCTCTTCTGTCCGTCAGCTTTGACCGCGCCTGGCCAGATTTCTTGAGGTGCAGCTCCCGTTACAAGACAGTTGTGCATGTGCTTCCACCAGCCGAGGAGCACCTGCAAAGTGTAGCCCATACTGTCCGCCTTCTCTCTCAAGCAGCCTGCTTCCTTTTGGTGTCTCGATAGAGCCTGTGTCCCTTCCGCCATAGATACTCGTTCTCCCTCAGCCACTCCAGCACCCTCCTCCTCATGTTCCTCTTCTATGTTGTATTGCCTCCTCTCCCGTTCACGCGTCTGCCTCTTCCTCCCTTTGACAGGGCCATATGGGGCCTCATCAGAGGGGCTTTGAGGTTGCAGGGGCTGCTCCTCCCACACACAGCAGCAGCAACAACAACAGTAGCAGCAAAAGCAGGACCAGCAGCACCAGCAGGACCAGGATCAGGGATCAGGACCAGGAGCACCAGCAGGACCAGAGCACCAGCAGGACCAGGAGCAGCGCCAGCAGAGTAAGCACCAAGCAGGACCAGCAGCCAGGGCAGTCCAGAGTAAGCACCAGCAGAGCACAGGACCAGGAGCAGTGCCAGCAGAGTAAGCAACCAGCAGAAGCACCAGGACCAGGAGCAGCGCCAGCAGAGTAAGCATCAGCAGAAGCACCAGCACCAGGAGCAGCACCAGCAGAGTAAGCACCAGCAGAAGCACCAGCACCAGCACCAGGAGCAGTGCCAGCAGAGTAAGCAACAGCAGAAGCACCACCACCAAAGCAGCAATCAGCAGAGTGAGCAACAGCAGAAGCACCACCACCAGAAGCCAGCATCAGAAGCAGAAGCACCACCTCCAGAAGCAGCATCAGCAGAAACACCAAGCACCAGGAAGATCGATCCGGGCAGCAGAAGCCCCAGCAAGAAGCAGAGTCAGGGCCAGGGGTGGAGGGTGGCCTGTCCCTCTTGCCAGGGCTGGCAGCAGATGGCAGAGGCTTCCATTTCTTCCCCATGGTTGTTGGGTTGCTTGGCTGGCTGGCTGGCTGGTTGGCTGGCTGGCTGGCAAGCTGTGTCTGGAAGCAGGTCTTTCCTCTGAATGGTGACCTGCTTGGGAGCTGCTTCCCTTTATATCTTCAGGGCTGACACAATGTATCCTCCCGCATTGCACAGTGAACGCTAGGCATCCGCTAGGCATTCGCTAGGCTTCCGCTAGTTTTCCCGCTCTGCATCCGCTTGATCTGCTCGGCATCTGCTCGGCATCCACTCTTTCCATTTCCATGTCTGCTTTGCTGTGCTCCCCGGAAGCCTTGCGGATGTGCCATCCGCTTCCCATCCGCTTCCATCTGCTAGGCTTCCGTGAGCATCCGCTTTCCATCCGCCCTACGTCCTCCCCGTCCGTTCCTTTCGTTTCCTTTCCGTGTTGTCCGCTCTGGTTATGCAAATTCGGGGCACTTTTGAGAGCGGATAACAGTGGATGGAACATTTTTTTCATCCGCTATGTCCTTTTTACAAACGTTTTGCATCCGTTGGCCAGTGTGACAGGGCCTTTATGAATCTCCATAGATGGTGTTATGTCCAGCAAATCTTTAGAAATCACATTAAAGACTGCCTTGTCAATCCCTTTACAGGTCACATTCCTTTATTTGACTAGACAACTCTTTATTGTTGTTGACTTAAAGGGATTCTAGACATTTAAGGTCCGAGAAAAAGTACATGAAGCAATTTGCTGTTTAAATGATCACCTGGAGCAAGATTGAGCCAAACTGAATCATACACAGAGCAGAACTCTAAAGTTTCCTCATTTTTGTGATTCATGTATTGAGCATTACTGAAAATAGCTTGTCTCTTCAATCTACGTAAAATAGAATTTGACATAGTTATATTTATATTTTAGTTAGCATAATTTATAACAGAACAGGTAAGGAAGAATTACTTACATTCCATATATTTTGCTTGGCTGAGGAGAGTTGCACCACATTAGAAGAATGCCATTATTCTATAATTTGTGTAAAATAATATAATACACAAAGACATGATTCATGGAAAGTATATTCTTTTTACCCTCCACTCCAAAGTAATGACAATATATTTATAGTGGGTACATGTTAAGTTTGGAGAAATAAATCTGATTTTATTCTAGGAGTTTAGGTGCGTGTAATATAACTGTCACTCTTCATTTGATACAGTTTTGCAATTTAAATTGTTACAAATGCCAAAGAACAATTGTGAAGACTAATGGATGCAAGTGAAACTCTCAGTGAAAGATTGCTGTTAATTTATGGCTGAACTTTAGTAGGAAAGGGTTGTCTCTTAATACTAACTGCACCATAAATGACTGGCTCTTGGAATAAATGTTGAAATATTAAACTCGAGCAGAAATAAAATTATTTGTGTTGGTATCTTATTCTTTGTGACATATTGACCTCACTGAAAAATGTCATTCAGTCCTATTTATAGTTCAGCGTCATTGTGCATACTTTTTTAGCCCAGTGAGTTGACCTAGCAATGTATTTGAGTAATCCATTACACAGATAAATGAATTTTTGCTTCCATTAGTTAATTGTTCAGATTTTTATAATTTCCATTTGCTTAATTTATATTCTGAATCTGATGATTTGATAGATAGATAGATAGATAGATAGATAGATAGATAGATAGATAGATAGATAGATAGATAGATAGATTTTTTTTCCTCCCCATTTTCATACAACCATTATGGGAACTAGCAACAAGAATAGTTTCTGTAGAGATATTTTGAGAAGTAAGATGAATGGAATAGGGAGATAGGCCAGATTCTGGAGTCTAAAAATCTATGTTGCATCCAGTTTCTTTCAGGAAATGGGCAAAGATTAAGGTGATATGAAAATGGCTGCTGAGGTGCACTAGGTGCCTGTTACAATAGTCAGATTTCCGACATTGCTTTTCAATGCATTTGTTGGTTATCAGAATGACTGTTACAGGAAGAAATCCCCAAGCTTGCAAGAACTGTGGCTTGCTTTTGCGTATGCAAAATGTCCAATGCCCTTGCTTGTTTTGACTCACTATTAGGCAAAGTATTAGGTGTTAGAGGATGTGTGAGTAAACAGAATTTCTTTTGGGGGAAAACGCTAGATATTCAGATATTTGAACAAGTAAATATAGCCTTCAATTTAAAAATCTCCTTAGTATTTTTGCATGAAGAAAGTTATAGTATTGTTCGGTTTAAATTACGTTCAAAAGCTAAATAATCAAACTTTGCAATGTCCTTAAAGTGGATAAGACAACAAGAACAAACAGTAAATGGAGGAAATGGGCCTTGAAGTCAAATTGAATTAGACAGTAGTTTGGTTTTAGGTAATTAAAGAACACTAGCTTATTTGTGATTAGTTGTGGGTGCCGAAGGATGAAAAAAAACAGTGTAATTCGCAAGAGACAGGTCAGGGCTCGGTAATAAATCTTTCGGGTTTTTTCCCTTTGTTTTTTAAAGACTGCTTTCTTGAACTGGTGTGGCTAATCAAATGCACTGCAGATTTCATGTCTCTCCCTCTTAAATCAATCTTTGAACTCTAGATCAGGCTATGACCTTTATGACTGATGGCTGGCCTTCTGGCATCCTTATTCTCAGAACTGTGCTTATATTTTTCAGGTTCACGTTCTCTGTCAAGAATATTTGTCACTTTCTTCAGGTTTCTTTTTCCCCTGGCTCAAGATATTCAGAATTCTTAATACTTTTTTGTTCTTTTTATTCGGAGGTTCCTATGAATTTATGAGTTTTCCTTTCCCTGTTTTTTTTTTATTGGTCAGCTTCCTTACTGTTCATTACATACTTAACAGCGTAATAATTATGTTTGGCAGTTGACTGGACATGTCCCAGTAGTTTTCTAGGCAACATTTCAGAAGCAGCTTGCCATTGTCTGCTTTCTAGGCCTGAGACAAGATGTCTGGTCCAAGGTCACCCAGTTGGTTTTATGCATAAGATGGGATGAGAACTCACAATCTCCTGGTTCCCAACCTCATGCTTTAACCACTACACCAAAGTAGGCCTTGGAGTTCATAGTAAGGTTGGGGTAATTCCCTTCAGCTGCTATCCTTGCTCCACTTTTCAGTATTCAGAATTCAGCATTTTTGTGGACATTTTCAGCTATAGTTGTTAGTGAGCCTCTACTACATTCTATCCCAAAGGACTTTATCACTGGGTTTTCTAGATGCCATACTGAAATAGGTTTGTTGACATTTATCTGTTGGCTCCCTACATATGAGAGATCAGCAAGAGGCACATTTTTGTGTGTGTGTGTTGTTCATCAGGATGAGGATCAGTAGCAGATTCTGAAGTCTTGTTCTCTTCATTATGTTCCCCTCTTGCTACTTCATCTTGCATCTGGGGAGAAATTTAGAGTGGCTAGCCATATAACTACCTTTTTAGGTTATGTAATCTCATAAGTCATATGGAATAGTCATATGGAGTAAGGCCAAATAATCATATCATTTGGGGTTGATTCTAAGGCAGTGTTCCTCAACCTTTGTAACTTGAAGTTGTATGAATATCAATTCCCAGATTGCCCAACTAGCATGTCTGTCTTGAGAATTCAGAGAGTTGAAGTCCAGACATATTCAAGTTTGAGAAACACTGCTCTAAGCAATTTACCCTTAATAACATATACTTCAGAAGTAGGGAAGATGACTGTGATACTTTGTTGATTTATCCGGCGATTTTGATTGATTGATTGGAGCATCCCTTTGTTCAGTGCCTTCAAGGACTGACCAAACTTAATCTATCACAGTCTTCTGTGGTAATGACCTCTTTGTAGGATCTTCAGGGAGAGACATAAAAAACTGAGGAGTCCTTAGTGATCTCTGCGCTTGGTTGTTTTCTTGTAGACGTTTCATTACCCAAACTAGGCAATAGCATCAATGCTAATAAGAGCTTACTAAGGATTTACAAGCACTGATGATATTATCTCATTTGGGTAATGAAGTGTCTTCGAGAAAAACAACAAAGCTCAGAAAGCACCAAGGATCCCTCATTTCAACCCTGAACATAAAATATTCTCCTTTATTGGTACATAATGGGAAAGCAACAAATGGAAGCAGGCAGGCCTGTATGTAGAGGAAAATATTTCATTCAAAACCATTCAAAGTTGTAATGAGACACTCTTTACTCAGGAGTCAGGAATCAGGAGGAACAAAGATTTTTTTGCTAGCTTACTGCCACTTCTTCCCCTTCTAATTTATCATTTGTGGGGATTACATAATGATGATACTGCTTCTAAAGGCTTCACTGCAGATTGGCATTTGACAACTTTCTCTAGCACTATTAAAACAGCTTTATGCTGCATAACTCCCACTTGCCTCATTGAAGTGGCTATGATGGAAAAGAAAATGCAAATCGGTGTGAACAACAGGAAGAGGGATGTTTAAGCAAAGCAAAAGCTGCAGGCTGAACTGTACTTAAAATCTAGGATAAAAATGAAAAGCAAGCAAGGCAGTTTTATCTATCTCATAAAAAAATACAGCCTCCCTTATCACCATCTACCAGAAGTTTGCACAGCTAGATCATTTTGAAGAAACCTTGAAAAGTTCACATAACAATACACAATACTGATGTAGAAGTCTAGGTTTTTTCCTCCTTGTTCTTCCTTTACCCTTCCTAATCAAGGTGTACAAGCCAAGTATTTGAGGAATTACATGTAGGTCAAATGTTTCCTAGGGTCGATGTCTCAGGAAAAGGCATGTTCTTGTAAACAAACCCATATGAAGAATTAATGGGAAAAGCCACTTAATGGAATGATCTGACCCTGAGATTGAAAATAGACTTTTCCAAACAATTATGGTACAAGTGTATATTTTTGTAGTACAGATAGTCCTCGACCTATGGCCAGTTGCTTAATGATTGTTTAAAGTTACAACAGACCACCCAAAAAGGTATAACTTATATTCAAAGTTCTGGGAACTTGGTCATGTGATCCCATTTTGAGCACAAGGCAATCAGCTCATATTTACAGCTGTTTGCAGCATCCCACAGTCACATGACTGCAATTTATGTCAGTTTTTGCCAGAGTTTGGAGTTCCAAAGCAAAAAAACCCCCAAAACCATTGTGGTGTTTGCTTAATAGCACAGATTTGCTGTGGTGATTCAATTAATGATGCTGCAAAATAAATAAATAAATCAGGTCTGTTACATGATGACCATTTGAGAACCGGTATGAATTATAATCATAATTCTGGACTAATTATGATTATAAATTGAAGATACTGGTATTAAATAGCCAGTATCTTAATCCTTTTGATTAAATATGTAAGAAAATATGTAAGAAAAAAAGTCATAAACCATAGGGAGGTCCCCACATCAACATTGTTAGTGAAGAATGATGAACATAATATTTAAAGCTAAGATTCTGTAGTCTAACCCTTTGCTCATTGCAAAACTTAATCTGAGTCCTGTTCTGAATCTGTGATATAGTCAATTTCTTGTCTGTGAGCTGCCATAATGGGCTTAGCAAACATCTCAAATCCTTTCTGAAAATTCACCTTTAGCATCATTTCCTACACATAATTCAATGCAACTCAAGAAACTGCATCTTATTCCCCTGAGTAATCCCATCTTTATTCCATTCTATCCTCTCTTGTTTTCATTTAATTTCTATTTAGACTTAAGCTCTTTAGGACAGAGCCTTGTAATTGATTTTTGTAGAATGTTAATCTTAGAATGGAGTGGAGTGGAATGAAATGGAATAATTGGATAGTTGGAAGAGACCTTGGAGGTCTTCCAGTCCAACCCCTTGCTCAGGCAGGAAACCCTATATCATTTCAGACAAATGGCTGTCTAATCTCTTCTTAAAAACTTCCAATATTGGAGCATTTACTTCTGGAGGTTGAATGAATGAATGAATGAATGAATGAATGAATGAATGAATGAATGAATGAATGAATACCTTCCAATTTTTCTTCTCTTTTTTCTTTGACAGAACTAATGAGTTGGGAATGTTTACCAAGAAAGAATTTGATCAGCTGGCCCCAGTGGTGGACAGTTTCAGCCTCATGACTTATGATTATTCATCACAATTGGGGTAAGGCAAAATGCACAGGTACAACAGTGCTAAGAACTGAGCTGGTGTTCAGCTGGAGGTCACTTTCTCTTAATAGTAAGAAGATAACTGATTGAGTATAACTCTAATGACATTCTCCTAAAATGTTTGTATATCAACAATCTTAGGTCTCTTAGGGGCAGCCCTTTATACTAGTGTATCACACCTGCTCCTAAATATATTTAAATTTGCATATTTTAATCCTTTCCTCCAACCAAGGAAGGAGATGTGACCAAAAAGCTTAATCAATATGAACTGAATTAATCACTGACAATTAAAATTATTTGTCATATGTAAAATTATTTGATCCCATACTTGAGTGTAAATATACACTTTTTCCCCCTCACAAACTATTTTCTTGCATGTTTACTTTGTTGTCAGTTTGGTTCAGTAGCTCTTATTTACAAATACACTTAGGACTTTAGCCCAATTAACTTCCTAGACACATTTTCTTCTCATTCCCATCTCTATACAGTATAATAAGCATCTTCAGTGGAGAACCTGTCTGCCTAGATTGAGCAGCCTGAAAGATTGGCAGCAGGAAGACAGGATAATAAAGACAGGAAAATAAGATAATAAGTACTCAATAATAATATATATAATAAACTGTAAATATTCAAATATACATCACTCATTAGCTCAGTTGAAGCAGTAAAAACGTTCATTAGAAAATGCATAAGTGTATTATAATTCTCTTTGGCTTGTATATATCTAATTTTTTATTATTTAGTTCACTTTGGTAAAGAGATTCCTAAAAATACATGTTTGCATACTGCTTGTGGAAAGTGAAAGAAGAAAGCAATTCTTTTAGATTTTTTTTTGTCTCTGCTTTGAAGCCATTCTAATAAATACATCTTTCTATTTTATCAAAACATATCTTAAAACTTTTAGCTTCTTATTTTAACTGTCAGCTAACTATACATAGGATCAAAAGAAATCATTCTGCAACTGGTCCAGGGAAATACAGATAGAATTCCATGTTGATAAAATATATTTTTAACATAACTGCTGTCTCTAGCCAGTGGTGGACAGATTAAGAGACACAAAAATTTAACAGCAGAAGCAAATTGTAAAACATGAAGCAACAGCCATTTCAAAAAGAATTTTATCCAAAACGCCTGAAGGATCTATAACTGGAAAAATCCAGTGTACAGATGAATATTTCAAAAACCCTTTACAGATGAAGATTGTTATAGCCACATTCATATATATGTGAATCTAATATTTTAGAATTGTAGAGGAAAAGATTGTGAATACAAATTTTTAAGAATTTTCTCACAAAATTACTATCTTTCTTCAGAGCAGTTTTCTTTATAATAAAATGTATACCTTCCCTTTCTTGGGAAGAATGCCCTAAATGGCATATTATATTATAAAAACAGAATAAACTAAAAACAACAAAAAGGCAGTTACAAGAAACTAGGTAGAAACTAGGACAAAAACAAACCGGATGGATGTATTCTGTAGTACAATTTTTTTAAAAAACTATTTTTCTACTTCTAACAGTCCTTTTTTTTTATTCTGGAAAATATGGTTTTAGACTAGAATCTTGTTAAACATGGTTCTACTTTGGGGGGGAATCTTATAATTTAAACGTTAATTTCTTTTTTCTCTTTCAACAGGTCTGGCCCCAATGCCCCACTGCCTTGGGTAGAAGTTTGTATTGAGATGCTGGATCCAGAATCCAAATGGAGAAAAAAAATTCTTCTGGGGTTGAATTTTTATGGCATGGATTATTCAAGTAATGTAAGAGACCCCTTAGTTGGCAACAGGCAAGTTTTCAAAGTCTGATTTTTCTGAAAACATTGTATGTTCGTATAAAGTGGAATTTATATGTACAGTATATATTTTGTATGTATGTATATATCTCTAGAAATCTGGATACAGTTAACCATAGTATCCAAGGAGCACACTGGCTCACGTAGTTAGGATGCTTAGTTGATAATCAGCAAGCCCATGTTTGAGACCCATGTGCTGCTGTGTGATGGGGTGAGCTCCCATCATTCACTCCATCTTCTTCTAACCTAGTAGTTTGAAAATATGCAAATGTGAGTAGATAAATAGGTACTGCTTCAGTGACACATTAACTGGGACATGAAATAGGTCTCTGCTGGGCACTAGTGATAATACCAGCTAATCCTTTCAATCTGGAAAAACCTTGGTGCTTCCAAAACCAAGCACAAATGCAACCAAGATATTCAAAGCAAAGGAAGGATAATTTTTTTCTTCCTACATCCTTATTTCTGTCCTGTAGCCATTTTTAACTTCTTGGCTCTAAGACCAGAAATAATCCAAGAATGGGGGGAAAATGTCTATAACAACAGTTGGCCAGCATCAGACTAGATTCAGCAAGCTTTGGAGTTCAACATTATATTTCTCTTCTCCAATCTGCTCCCTTCATGGTGTGTGTATGATCACATATTCTATTTCTTAGGCATGTAGAAAGAACAGTGTTTCTACTGCTATATTGTTTAATTTTGGCATACATTTTGTTGATTACGTTTATTCTTTTCCCCCTAACCATCCAAAATTTTAATCCAATTACTGTGGGTTTGTCTATCTCTTTTCTCCATTAATCCACAGTTTCTTAGCTTCCAGAGAACCCTTAGTTCTTATCTCAATTAATAGTAGAGTGGAACTGGTTGGAAAAAGCAAATTTCTTCTTCTACAGGACCAAAGAAAAGGGAAGCCAGATCCTCACAGTCTATTGGCTGTCTTTCACTGAAGTACAAGATTGAAACTTCTTATGGGCTTTTTTCCTTGTTGTAAAGCTGAATCTTCTGTCTTTTGTTAAATTATAGTGAGGAGGAACTTAGCATATTTCCTCTTCCCTGTTTCTGCATATTGTTCTTCTCTCTTCTGTACCCATGAAACATACATAAGAACAAGCTCTTGTTCAGTTTTGCACTGATAGGGCTTTGCATTAAAATGCTGTGAAGCAGATCAAGGTGACATGTTTAATAATATGGAAATTTTACTTCTGAAGTGAAACTTTACAAAGCCAAGTCCTTTTGCATTTCTGAATATCACTAGCAATTTCTAAATACCATTTCTGCTGACTAATCTAAAACACATTCAATTTGTATGATACAGATGAATGCAAATGATTCTTGAAGAATTTGATTTTTTGAGTAGTCACCTGTATTGTCAGTACATGCAGATTCTGTGTCACTTTAAATTTTGCTCAAAGTAGGAATTAACACATTTTGGAAAAGTAAGATTGTACCCCACCTTCATTGGCATACATTGCTATGTTCCCATTTCAGTGTTGTTTTTGTTTTCCTTTAATACCAGAATTTGAAAATTGAGTTTCCACAAGACTGAAATATTTCCCCTGTACTAAAAGCAAAGAAATCACCTGGTGCTAAAAGTAAACAACGTCAAACATCTTACAGACAACGTTCAAAACAGCTGCCAATTTACTGGTGGCTTTTGTTCCAATAAGAGCACCTGAAGGTGCATTTGCAGCATTATTAAATAAGGGTTGTTTGCAAGAGTAAATCAGTGAGGAAAAAATGATGAGTATCTATACAGTAAAACAGAATTTGCTTCAAATATCATATATTATAATAATCTGTTAACCATGCTTTTAAAAAAATGTTGAACTGATTACAATTGGGTTGTAATTCCATATTCAGAGGTTTTTGGCAGTAAATTTGTGTGCGTGTGTGTGTATGTAAAGCCTTTAAACATATATGAATAAGATTACCTGTCACACAGCACCAATGGATGCAAAGAGGATGTAAAATGGAGAGAAACACTTGCCATCCGTTGGTTAACGCGATGCATCTGTTCTATACTCCACTGCATCCGTTTTTTCATCCTTTCTATCCGTCCAGCATCCGTCCACTGACATTTCATCTGCTCAAAAAGTTTTTGAGCTGCACAAATCTTTTGAGCGGAAAATGTATCCAACGCGTCCGTTCTGCATCCGCAATGCATACGGGGAACATCCGTTCTACATCCATCGTCATCCGTTACGCATTCCACTATATCGCTAGGCATCTGCTGCGCGCATCCGTGCAACTTGCATCCGCTCCAGTTGAAAACGGACACAGGGAGGAAGCGAAACGGCGCGGAACGGACGACGCGCGTTAGTAGCATGGACGGAGAAAGGATGAAAGCGGATGCAGCTCACATAGAAAGCATTAAACGGAAAAAAACGTTCGCATAGGGGACGTATTCTGGATATTTAGGATGTCTGCAGGATGTCTAGAGGAGGTAAAAGGACACCTATCGGAAAACTGATATTTCCGATCAAAATGGGAGGAACTCACCTGGATCTCACTTTCAGTCCAGCAGCCCTGCTGTGCAGACCTCTGCAGTCTTCATCTGGCTCTTGCTCTTCCACAGCATCCAGTCATCTTCACCATGGATCATCACACACTCCTTTTGGTAAGCCACCATCATTCCACACAGTGCGAAGCCATCTACAGGCTCTTTCACCTGTTTTACGGGAAGAAAAAGGAGGTGTCCACGAAGTGTCTGGGTCCGAAGTTGGATCACGAAGAGAGCAGAGTACGGACTGATATACAAGCTGATGGTGGAGCTGAGGAACAAAGACCCTCGTGCATTCCAGAACTTCATGAGGATGCCGCCAGCCATGTTTGATGGAATTGTGAGCGGCTGAGACCCAGGTTGACCAAGCAGAGCACCAACTTCCGGCCCAGCCTGGACCCTGGGGCTGAAGGTGGCATACTCCTCTTCGCCACCTGGCCTCCGGAACCACGTACAGGAGCATGCAGTACGGCTGGAGGGTGCCACACAACACCATCAGCATTGTGGTCAGAGAAGTGGTCAGAGAAGTGGAATACCTGGGAGAGCTCCTCCAGTGCCCCTCCACTGAGAAAAGCTGAAAGAAAGTTGCAGAGCAGTGGTTATCAGAAGTGGAACTTCCCCCACACGTTGGAGCCAAACATTGCAAACACACGTGGCCTACAAAGCTCCAGCCAAGTCAGGGTCCACTTATCACAACTACAAGGGCTTCTTCAGCATCATCCTCTTCGCCATGGTTCGGTGCTGACTACAAGTTCATGTACATCGATGCTTCAGGCAACGGGTCATCTTCAGATGCCCAGGTATACAACGCCAGCGACCTCAAGGAGGAGCTGGAAGGCAAACTCATCGTGGGTTTCCCAGATCCAGAACCCCTGCCCAACGACACGCAAGATGTGCCCTACTTTTATCGTGGGGGGATGAGCCTTCTCCCTCAAACCTACCTCAGAAGCCCTACACTTCCAGATCTCACCTGGGAAGAGAGGATCTTCAACTACAGGCTGTCCAGGCAAGGCGGGTGGTAGAAGCCTTTGGCATCCTGGCCAACAGGTTCCCAGGTACTTCTCACCACCATGCAGCATGCCCAGAGACCGTGAGGAGGATTGTGGAAGCTTGCTGCATCCTGCACAATCTCATGCGCACCGCTACCCAGTTTTGCAGAAAGCTGTGTGGACCTCCAACAAGGCAATGGGGACATGGAGCCTGGTGAATGGAGGCAAGAGCGAAACCTGATAGATACTCTGGATGTGCAAGGCCCCAACAGAGCTTCATTGAAGGGAAGAAGCAGCGCAACCTTCTGAAACACTGGTGCAACTCCCCAGCTGGAGCAGTGGAGTGGCAAGACAGGATGATAGAAGCTTCATGGATGCTTCCTTCAGCCTGTCTCATCACACTGATGAGATTGTGCCATGCATGTTGAGTGGCCCTACAATGAACAGGGCATTTAATAAAGAGTTGTGTTTATGTTCAAATGTGTGGATCAATGATTACATTGTTATTGATAATAAAGGGCCAAAGGTGTGGCACCTGGGAGGGTGGACCATACAGTCCCACTATGCTTTCACTGGAGGTTTATCTATCCCACAGCTATTACCCATCCCACAGGTATCCTAACCCATCTGACAGCTATTACCCATCCCAAAGGTATCCCTGCCCTCCCACAGGTATCCCTGCCCATCCCACAGCTTTACCCATCCCAAAGGTATCCCTGCCCATCCCACTGCTATCTTAACCCATCCCACAAGCATAGCACAAGACTTTATTTGACTAAAAGAACTGAACCAAGTGTGTGAAGCAAAAGAATAATCTTTGTTAATAACAAACTGTAAAAGAAAATTACCCAAGTGTTCCAAGCAAAGATAAAGTCATCAGGTAGCAACCAGTCTCTGGCACTCTTCTCAGTCACTTTGAGGCGTGCCCATAGTCTCAGGGGTGAAGGGTCCAGGTGCTGTGGAGGTGGCTGCTGCTGGAGTGCTGGTCTAAGCGCCATTGGGGTGCCTGGCCCCGAGAGGACAACAGGAGATGGTGGTGGAGGAAGCTCTCAGACAGCTGGCTCAGTCCTGTGATGTTGAGAGCCCCTTCCTCCAGGACATGGGGTGTCAGTCCCTAGACCGATGACAGATGTATTGAGGCGGGCTGGCTGTTGGGGTGGAGGAAGGAGCAGTGTAGTAGGGATGTCTCCGTCTGCAGGTGAGCGAGGTGAGGCGTGGGTGGCATCTGTGGCGTTTGGTGGCATCTGTGCGTGGGTGGCATCTGTGGCATCAGTGGCATCTGTGGCGTTCGATGAACCTGTGCCTGGACTGGGAAGGGCTGCCTTTGCTGCTGAAGCTCCTGGTCGCCGTAGCCTTGGTAGGTAGGGCCTGTGGAAAGCCTTTGGAAGGGCATGACATCCCCTGGGGTGGAGGAGCAGACCTTGGACTGGGTTGGAGTAGGTTCATCTGGCCTGGAGGGTTGTGAAGAGCCAAACCGGTGATCCTGTCCTATGATCACCTGATACTGTGATATGGACGTTCAGGAGGGTCTGGTTGACGTAGATGAGGAACGGCTTTCGTTGGAGGATGTATGTCGGTGTTGTACCGGCTGAGAGAGGAGATCTACGCTGTTTTGATGGTGTCCTGATCTCCAGAGGACAGTGTGGCTCTTGCCCTCCGGTCTGCCTCTCTGCCTCTCTTTCTGTGGAGGGTGGGCTGGGGGTGGATGTGTGTTGGTCTTTGGTGGAAGTGCCTCTCCTTTGTCCCACTGCGTCAGGGGGTCCCCACGTGCTTCCGCCACGGGAGTGCATCTGTCGGGGTGGTCTCCTGTCGTTGGGTGCTCCACAGATCCCTGCCTGAGACAGAGAGCTGACTCTTGGCCAGAAGAGGACTGGCTCTCTGCGGGCTGCCTGAGAGAGAGGGTTTGCCAGTGGGGCTGCTCCTCGGTGGCAGATCTCACCCTCCAAGAAGCTGCACTTGGCCATCCGTAGGTCTCCCCGTCCATCAGCTTGACTGTGGCCTGGCCAGATTTCTTGAGGGTGCAGCTTCCGTACAGGTGTGCATGTGCTTCCACCAGCCGAGGAGGATCTCCGAAGTGTAGCCCAGGCTCTCCGCCTTCTCTCTCCAAGCAGCCTGTTCCTTTTGGTGTCTCGATAGAGCCTGTGTCCCTTCCGCCATAGATACTCGTTCTCCCTCAAGCCATTCCAGCACTCCTCTCATGTTCCTCTTCAATGGAGTATTGCCTCCTCTCACATTCACGCACTATGCCTTTCTTCCCTCTGGCGGCGGGTCATCTGGGCCCTTATCAGAGGGGCTTCGAGGTTCTAGGGGGCTGCTCCACCACACCACCACCACCACCAGCCAGCAAAAACAACAAGTAGCAGCAAAAGCAGGTCCAGGAGCGACCAGCAGCTCCAGGATCATCAGCAGCAGAGTAAGCACCAGCAGCACCAGGATCAGCAGCAGTAGATAAGCACCAGCAAGACCAGGAGCACCAGCATCCACCAGGAATAGGAGCACCATGGAGCACCAGCAGGACCAGGAGCAGCACCAGCAGAGTAAGCACCGCAGAAGCCCAGCACCAGGAGCAGCGCCAGCAGAGTAAGCACCAGCAGAAGCCCCAGCACCAGCGAGCCAGCGCAGAAGAAGCTCCAGCACCAGAAGAGTCGTCAGCCGAGCAGCAGGAAGCCCAGCAGAAGCAGGAGTCAGCGCCAGGTAGGTGCGGATGCGTGCGTCCTGTCTTCTTGCCAGGCTGGCATGGAAAGGCCACAGCTTCCTTCTTTCTTACCCATGTTGTTGGCTTGGACGATGTGTCTTGGCAGACAGGAGGTCTTTCCTCTGAATTGGTGACTGCTTGCAGCCATACATCCTTTTTATATCCACAGGGGCTGATGTCAATGCATCCTCCCCGCCCATGCCAGTAACGTTTTGGCATCGCTAGGCCATCCGCATAGGTGTCCGTGATGCATCCTCGCCTTCATCCGCTCTGCATCCGTTCCTGTCGTTCTGGCTCGTCCGCTTCGCTGTGTCCCCCGGAAGCCCGTGGATGTGCCATCCGCTTCCATCCGCTTCTTCCTCTTCCTAGGCTTCCGTGCGAGCATTCCACTTAACATCCTGGACTACACCTCCCCTTGCCCCGTTCCTTTCCGTGTTGTCCGTTCTGCTTATGCAAATTCGGGGCACTTTTGAGAGCGGATAACAACGGATGGAACTTTTTCTCGTCTGCTGTGTCCTTTTTACATACGTTTTGCATCCGTCGGCCTATGTGACAGGCCCTTTGGATTGTTAGAAGTAATTTATCAGTGTAGCTGAGTAAGCAGAGTGGCAGTCTCCTGCTTTGCATTGTAGCTTTATTTCTGACATACGGAGAAAACTATGCATTCACAGAGTTGCTGTTGTAGAGATTCTGGGGAATTACCATTGATTCAAAGATAATTTTGATACACAAGTTTGAAATGGGAAGGGGGGCAACCTACAGTATAGATTATTTTATTTGGAATAGCTCACAGTATCACCATTAAAGAGAAAATTATAAGGAGAAAAAGGATGGTACTTCCAGCGCAATATTAGCACATACAGAATTATTCATGTTTTTTCAGCTAGCAAGCCCATTATGTGATGAGAAGATTTGCCTCTCTTTTCATCCCACCTTCATGTCCACCCAGTGATGTTTTTCTCTGCTGGTCTGTTATGATATTGAGGCTTGTTTTTGTGGGTAATTTACTACTGTTACAGCAAATGTGTGAATGGATGTAAGATTGCTTAATTGACAAGCCCCCGTCAGAGTGAAGCATGAGACAGATGCCATGAGGAAATACGTTGGCCCCATTCAATATTCTCTGGGTGAGAGGAGGGTAACAGGTAGAACTAGTTGAAGCAGTAATGTCATAATGGCAGTGGGTGGCCCTCGAGTTCAGCTGAGGAATTCTGGGAGTTGAAGTCCACAAATCTTAAAGTTGCCAAGGTTGGAGACTGTTGATCTAGATCAGTGTTCTCAACCTTAGCAAGCTGCCTGGAAGTTGAAGTCCACACATCTTAGTTGCCAAGATTGAGAAACACTGCTTTAGGCAGTGGATAGTAGCCGGGAAATTATACCATCCACTCCCACCTCTGCTACTTAAGCCATCCTGAACAGGAAGGAATGGTAAAATAAAATCATGTTTTATTTTGCACAGTTACTCTTAGACGGTATGAAGGTGTATGATTTGGGTTTTTTACTTTTGTTAAATGGATATTTCCTCAGTGGTACGCTGGGAAGTTTATCCAGGCATCCTTATGGCTCATTTTTTTGCAGTATTTGCTTCTATAAATTGCCTCATTAATTTATTGTGGTAATTGTTGGAAAAGAACAGGGACATTATCGACAAAAGTATATTCTACCTACCAAAGAAAGGGGGCAGATAGAAAGCAAGAGAAATATCTAGCTAAAGATCCTAAACTGATATTAGAAGCTCATATCTGTTTTTTTTACACGAGAGCCCTTCTAGTTTGCAATTTTTGTTTCTTTTTCATGCACAAGATTAGATATAAACAATAGGTCCTTGAGTCTTTATTTAGAAAACAAGTAATTTAAAATGAGAAATCCCTATTGTTAATATTTATTTTAATAGTGACTTTGTTTTACTTTGTATTTGACAATGAGAACTATCAGCAAAAATGTATTTTTTCTATCTCTTTTTGCCTGCATATACATCACTGGATTTCTCCAAAAGATAAATAGATTAGATAGATAGATAGATAGATAGATAGATAGATAGATAGATAGATAGATAGATAGATAGATAGATGAGGAAGGAAAGAAGGAAGGAAGGAAATAAAACTGATATATAAAGGTAGGGTATATTAAGATGTATGATAATAGCTTATTCCCACATGTAAACTAATGGTGTGATAGATTCCCTATTTTTCTTTGCAACAATGAAGAATGGATATTGTTTTCAATAGAATTATGTAGGGCAACCCAGCATGTGCCAACAAGCTATATTCTTGGGTTGTTTCTAAATTATCTTTTAACTAAGCCCACAAAGGGATTTTGTAAATAGCCTTGTCTTCTCTTTTCTGTTTCTTGGCGGCATATACTTATGAGAGCGCTAACTATAAACTAAGGAATCTAAATTGCATTTCATTTAATATTCAGTTAATAAGTTTATCCTAACTGGATATATGTTAGTCAGGAGAAATCTTCCTCCATATAGTGATTAAACATCTACCTAGACAGTTATCTTGAAACCTTTTTTAAGTTTCAGCCAAATTGATTATTTTTTTGCATCTTCTGAATTATTCTTGTTTTCTGAGGTCTATCCATTCAATATATGGGAACTTTCATCCCACCTTTAGAGGAAAATAAAATGTTCAACATGAAATTCAGAGCACTTAACTTTAGTTGCTGTTTCTTCTGTGTGTGTGCTTGCCCATTTATCCTTAGTTGCTCTGAATTTGATTGCACCATTTTCTTTTTGTGTCTTAATTTCTATCATTTCTAATGATAAACAATGCCTCAATCTCACATGTTTAATTGCCACATCAATAAGTATAATTGTAATTTTAAAAATACAGGAGCCTTTGTAATTAAGCACATTCACAATTTGATATAATTGGAATTTATTCAGAAGGATTCATTATACTAATTGTCTATGCCCTGTAATGTTTATTAATTTGGGGCCAGCTGATCTTTGGTTCTAGGGATTAGAAACAAAAAAAAAATTACCAAAAAGGTATGCTTAAAGGACTATTTCCTCTGACAAAGGAACTCCTTTCTCTGTGTTTTGCTACAAACCTGACCATGGTAAAATCAAAATATATGTTCTTTTTAAATTAATTCAATTTATTAATTAATTCTTATAGGCACTATACTTTTGAAGAGATAAAATAAAACTAAATTCATGTGCACCAATAACTCAGTATGTTTCTTACTTTTACTTTTGTTAGTATATGTTTACCAAAACCTTTGTCTAAAAAATTCAAAACCCAAAAATTTGACTTGGTATTATCCTGTCTTTCTGAAACTTTAAAAACTAATAGGACATGAATGCCACCGAGTTACAAATATGTGTATTTCCAACTTAATACTCTTTTATTACCTATGCTGCTTCCGCGTGGTAATAACTTTACGGATTCAATTTCTTTTGGAGGAGATCATCTAAGAGCTGTACAGTTTCTGTGTTACTAAGATTATTTTTTCATATGTGTTAGCTGAGAATTGGATAAATGTCCACATAATTGACATACTAATAGATTTCTGTTTTCTTACCTGTTGCAATAGATAAGCTTCCAAGAGCCCATTTTCTTTATGATTTATTTGAACACCTCAGCTTTTGTTTGGTGGTGCAATTCTTGAAATTCAGAACTATATTCCAGAAATCTAATAAACTTCCTAACTAACCAGAGGGTAGGAATTTCCAAGGGCGCTTAAAGGAACTGTTGACATTAGATCATATTGATATCATGATGAAGGTTGTAATCTTTGGTTTTGGAAGTGATTTTGCTTGGTACTGCTCAATCAGGATTTCTGAAACTTTTTAGAGGAATGGGAACACTTGGAATTCTGTGAGTACTCTCTCATAATGGTTGACATGTTAAGAGGCAGTCAATCACAAAACATCTCTATACCAGCAAGCAAAGAATATAAAATTAAAAATAGAATTATATAGAACACAGATATTGCTAAGAATTCACCATGGGCACATTGTTTTTTTCAGGTGCTACACTGGGGAACAAGGAGATATTTTAGAATTTTATTGTAACTCTTTATCCTGGTATCACAGATATCTTGTTTCATATATTTTTTTCTATTTTCAAGGGAAAACATTCATATTTGCTTGTTGTAGTCAGCAGAGATACCATGCAACGAACATGAAGGTTTAATGATTTTCTTTCTCCTTCAGTATTTTCTGCAATCTTTATTTCTAATCAATAGATCCAGTAATTATCCAGGTAGTATCAGTAAAAACAAAAACTATTTCACTAGCTGCAAGATGATCAAAACAGTGAGGCCAGTTTTTGTAGTAGAGGAATAACAAAAGCAAATTGGAAATTTGCCATACTTGTGGATCTTATGGTCTTTGTCTCTTTTTTATGTATCTCAGTATGTGTTAACCAAGAGTTGTAAATTAAAATAAACTTAGTTGCTATAAAAATTTATTTCAAACTCTGATTTCTGTGTAGCAAGGAGGTTTTTTAAAATTGCATTCCTTATTTTACATTAAAATTCAAGCTAGAAATCCACTACTGATTGAAATTGCATTTTTACATCCACCTGGCGATGTGGTAAAAGAAAGAGGAATAAAGTAATCAGTACTTTATGCACCTGATTATCAATATTTACAAATCTCAATCTATGTATAGCTTAATAAATAGTACTACTATGAAATAAAATATTTTAAACAATACAACAGATAGGTGCCTTACTGTTTCTAGATTACCAGTTTATGGGATAAAATAAATAGGTATATTTCTAATATACCTAAAGGCCCGGTCCCACTGCACTTACGGATGCAAAGAGGATGTAAAATGTTAAAAAAAAACTTGCACATCTGTTGAAAATAGCCTATGTCCCCATATGTGAACCAACTGCATACGTGTCTCATACCGCTCAGTCCTCGAGCATCCAATCCCACTGTGATTTCAATCCAGTGCAAAAAGGTTCTGAGCGCCCCACAAAACTTCTGTGCAACAGATGAACTTCGCGCGTACGATACATCATTCGACATAACGGCAACAAAGTTCTGCGTCCGCTTATCATACTAAATGTCCCATGTATCACTCTCCTGGCATCCTCAGGCATCCCTCCAACTCCACATCCGCCGCAGCTGAAAACGGAAAGAGGAGAAAACAAAAGTACATGGAACGTACTACAACAGCATTAGTACACGGAAATAGAAAGGATGTAAGCATACTGCCACTTGTAATATAAAGCTACTTAAAAACAAGGACAAAACCGTTTCTATCCTGGGATGTATCTTGTATCATAGATGTCTGATAGAGTTCTAGAGTATTAAAGGACACACTAGGACAACCGAATATTATTCTATAAAAGGGGGAGAAAAATCATCTGAGATCTCATATAGTCCCAGCACCATGTGTCAGACCTCCAACTTGTCTTTGCCTTAGCACAATCATCAAATTGTTCTCCACATGAAGGGCTGTGACGTGCCCTGGGTGGAAGGGCACGACCTGGCCACAGTCGGAGCAGCAGTCATGCTGCCTTAGAGGTTGGCAGAAGTGCTAGCGATTTCTGCTTCATCTACTGTACTTGGCCTTGGGCAGTCCCAGTCGGCTCGCCGTAGGTGATAAGGGCTTCCGGCCAAGTATGCCTGTCCAAGTGGACCCTGAGAAGAATTCTTGTGCTGGTCTTCACTTGCTGTCCCCGATCTCCAACAGCACAACTTGTGGATCCTGGCCCTCCAGTCCTGCCTCTCTGCTGCGTCCTCTGAGCTGGGGGTGAGACTGGTTGCCTCAATGGTGCTGCTGCTTCTTCTTCCCCCAGTTGTGATAAAGCAGGGCGTCAATCTCTCCCATGGATCTCCAAAGTCCACCGGCATTGGGAGTGCAGCCGTCAACGGGTTCTGCTGTGGGCCCTCTGAGACAACTGCCTGACAGGAAGCTGGCCTCCTGAGCTGAGCAAGAGGATTGAGGCCTGTCGTGTGCTGTCTGAGCGGAGAAGGGGTCACTTTCAGAGGGCCACTTCTCCCTCAGTGCCGATCTCACCCCTCACCAGGAAACGCCACTTGGCCATGACGTACTTCCCCCAGTCAGTGCTTGACCCAGCGCCTGCCTGGCCATTTCTTGAAGGTGTAAGCTTGCCATACTCAGGTGTGCATGTGCTTCCCACTATCCAAGCGAGTACTTCTGCAAGTGGTACCCCAGCTGTCTGCCTGTCTCTCCAACTGCCTGATTCTTACTTGGTAGTCACCGATACAGTCTGTGGCCTTCTTCCCCCGGTCACTCATTCTCCCTCAGCCATCCAGCACCTCACCTCCTCGCTCTCGGAAACGTGGTACTGTTTCTCCTCCCTTCTCTTCCTTGCCTCTTCCTCCCTCTGGCAGGGGCTTTAAGCAGGGCCTTCACAATCAGGCCTTCTGGAGATTGTTCAGCGCTTTCAAAGAGGCTTGAGCAGCACGGGTCTTCCGCAGCAGGGCTTAGTGAGGCTTGAGGCCTTGAGGCGGATCCACCACAGAGGCAGCAGCAGCTTCAAGAGTCAGTGCCAGGGCGTGATCTCAGTTCCTGCCCTTTCTTACCACTTGCCAGGGCAATTGAAACGAGTAGGCACGGAACCTCTCCCTCTTCTGGAACGTGAACTGCACGAACCATGTGTTTCCTGCAAGATGTAATCCGCAGCATTCTCTTCCCCTGTATGCTGACTAGCGTGCGTGCTGCATCACATTCAAAGTCCGCAAATCACACGCGAGACTAAGCAGATATACAGACCCCGTCAACTATTGACTAGCAGTGATTATCGCATCGATATACACCGTGCGGCAATCCCTTCCTTTGTTTTCTATAGGACAGTACGTACATGCCATCCGCCTCTTCCACTACATCCACTTCGAAACTCTCCCCCGGAAAGCCCCTTCGGAGACGTGTCATCCACTTCCATCCGCTTTCACATCCGCTAGGCCTTCCGATGAACATACCCGTTTAACACCCGCTACACATACTAACCACATCCGTCTTCCGTTTTCCACCTTCTCTTTATGCAAATTTTCGCCAATTTTTGGAGCGGATGAAAACGGATGGAGCCACCCCCGAAATTTTGCTCCTCTGCTGTGTCCTTTATGCATACATTTTGCGTCCATCAGCCAGTGAGACCGGGCCTTAATATGCTAACATGGAAAAAAGCAGTTTACATCTTAGCATCTCTTATTTCCTGGAATAAATTTCCATGTATGGTTGATCTACTTTTTCTATTTAAAAAACCTAATAACACAAAATTCAAATAAGACTTTGAATTTTCATACTTACGTGATCTCTGTTTTGATGGGAAAATTTATCTCTTTATGTTTTAGTTTGTGCCTCTAGAATTGCAACTAGCAAAATGGGCAACATACAAGTTTAATAAAAATAATTTTTAGTTGTCTACAGTAGATGGTAAAACAGAACTTCAGAACACAAATTATGATTAGTAATACCTTTCCAAGTCTTGACATAAAATGATTTGCTTTCATTTATCTAACAGTTTGTTTGATGACTCAATCACAAGAATAACTCTATTTGGCTTACGTTACTTAAGAATTACAGGAGGACATATTATACAGAAGGAACTAAACTGAAAAAAAGTAGCAAAAATACTTTTCCTATTAATGTTCCAGATGAATTTTTCCTGCTATTATTTCTGAACTTCTTCCTTCCTTCCTTCTAAATCTTCTACTTCTTCATTTGATTTTTAAATTCTCTCTTCCATTCTCTGTTTCAATGCTCAACATGAAGTTCTTCTGGCTCTATGGACCTTGGAATATCTTGATGCAGCAATTGAGTACAGACGTTAGCTGCTTTCTTCTTGCCCAACACAGCCATTTCTGTCTGTTAAATCCCTTTCTTCCCTATTCAGACACCTCAAGGACAGTAATGGCCATGTATTGTATGAGGAGAACAAGGGACTTAGTACAAAACAGCATTAGATTTTCCAGTAACCCTTGTTCTGTCTTCTCACACTTCTTCCATGAGATACCAAAGTTACTTCCATTTTCATTTTTAACCACTGTGCATGATAACACAGTGGTTAGAATGCAGTATTGCAGCCTAATTCTGGCAACTGCCAGGAGTTTGATCCTGACTGGCTCAAGGTTGACTCAGCCTTCCATCCTTCTGAGGTCAGTGAAATAAGGACCCAGATGGTTGGGGGCAATATGCTGACTCTGTAAATCGCTTAGAGAGATCTGTAAAGCACTTTGAAGTGGTATATAAGGCTTAAGTGCTATTGTTATTGCTATTTTGATTTTTATCACTCACATTTTAATTCATAAGTGTGTGGCCAATGGGAAGGATTTATTTCCTTCCCCTCTAACTACTCTATTAAACTCTTTTTTGTGATAAACTACATTATTACGAACTCTTAAAATAACAAATTCCTTTAAGTCCTGTGTTTGGAACTGGGTTGATAGAAATGGAGAAACAATTCAGTATCTCTGCCAGGGCCAATTTTCTGGAAAGTTAAAGCATCCTTATCATTGTTCATTCTAAAAGAATTTTTTTCATCTCTTAATTGGCCTATCAATAAAGTCTTAACTCTTGATTACTTAACCGATATGCGTTAGAAAAAGGAGAAGTGTCACAAATTTAGTCATTTCCTGCAGAAGTTTTAACTGATATGCAAATTAGTGTAAAATGGATGAGATTAGGCAGCTGATTTGTTCTTTTGTATATATTAAAAATAATTGATCTGGATTAAGAAGCATCTCTATTGTTTCCAGAGTAACTCTGATTATATTTTTATTAGTGTAGTATTTTTCATTTATTTTTAATCATAAAAACAATTCTGTTAACAGTAGGGGGGTGACTGGAGGAATGGTCTGTACCATGTAAACAAACAGGTTTGCTGTAGTTCGGCTGAGTTTCAAAACTAATGCATTTCATATTGATACTGTTTTAAAAGAAATCATAATTCTCAAGCCCAGCTAAGAGGCAGCTTCTAGCCTAAAGGAAATACTATTCTAGACAGACTTTGAAGGAGAAAGAGAATGTACTAGGCAAGGTTTCCAAAAACAACTACAATTGCCAAGAAAACTACATGGATGCATCCATTAAACAACCAGGAGATGAGCTCAATTTGAAGGAAAGTTTACATACTTTCAAGTTTACCTGAAAAAAAAAGTCTTTTAAGATTATTCAAAATTGATTGGCATTCTTATATTTTAATGAAACATTGGGTGCTTCTTCCTACAAATGATAACGTACTACATTTAGATAAATGTTGAACAAATGCCTGCTGCCTAGAAAGTGAAAGCTTGAATAGAAAGTCCAAAGTTTATTGAAAACCAATATAATAGGCATGAAAGGAGTCGTGCGGTGGCCTAGAGTTGAAGCTTTCACAGGAGGCTGTGAGTTTGATCCTAGCCAAAGGCAGATATTTCTCTCTCTGGACACACTGAGAATATATCTGCTGAACAAAACTCCGCATTGGTGACAGGAAGGGCATCCGGCCATTAAAACACTCCACAAGCTCCATTCAGTTGCCCAGTATCCACCCCAAAGGGAATTATGCGGTCGTTAAAAGGAGATGGTAAGTATAATAGGCATGAAAGAGGACAGACACACCCTTTAAAAAATTCTATCCTTTGATGTTATACCGTGTTTCTCCAACAATATGGCCTCCACCAATAGGAAGCCCCACCATGTTTTATAGGCATTCGATTTATAAAATTGAATTAAGCCCCTCCCCCCAAATTAAGGCCGCATCATTTAACATCTGCGAAATAGGGAGGCGGTATGAAATTAAGGCCCATATTAAACATGCAAAATTGGCGGCGCCCAGCACAGCTGACAGGCGGGCCCTCCTTCCCGTGGCAGAGCTCTCACCAAGGCAGTGAGCGCCTTCCCCGCTGGACTCCACTCCATCCCGCCAGGGCCGCACCAGACCGTGCGGGCTGGGCAGAGCAGGAAGGCAAGCCGCCGGGTGCGTGCATGCCTCCTCCTGCCCCTCGTTCCCAAAATCTCATCCGGGCGAGCAGCGCTTCGCTTTGCTGTGCAAAGCCACGGGCTTTCCTCCACCTCTCAGCAAGAGGAGGAACATGGCTGCAGGCCTCCTCCCCAGCCACAAGCACAGATCTTGTGGGAGAGAGAGAGAGGAGAGATCCACTCGGGCGACACGCCTCCCTCGGAACGTAGTGAACGTTGAGCGCCTGAAGTCAAGTGTCGCAGGTTGGAGGGAGGTTGCAGGGGGAGCCCTGGCACTGCGCCGACCATGGCTGCTTCCAAACGCCGTGGCGTTCTTCTAACGCCGCAGCAGCAAGGAGAAGGAAAAGGTCTCCCGAACCCCAAGATGTCACACGCCCGTCCACTCGAGGATGCCAAGGGGGAAATTTAAGTCACCCTCCAAAAAGACGCCTAGCCATGTTTGGGCGGGGGCAAAAAAAATATAAGGCGCGGCCTTATAATGTGAGAAACACGGTATATGTTGGCAGGCTGCAAGATTACGCACAAAAATGAAGAATACTTCAATCCCAACTATGGACAAATGACTACAAAAGTTGATGGAGTTACCAGAGATGGCTAAATTGAGTGGTTTGATAAAAGAAAAAAAATCACAATTTTATTTCCACTGAAAAACCACTTGTGCTTGAGGTGGAAAAAAACTTTGATTTTGGGTTTTAGGTAGACAAGGTAGGTTTGATTTGTTGTTAGGTAGATTTGTTGATATAGAAATGGCTAATTCATACTGTTATGTAAAAGTAAAAAGTTGAGATTTGATGTTATTATTTTATTCTACTGCATCAAAGGGAGTTAGATGTCAATACCTTTTCTTTCTTTTTTTCTTTTCTTTCTTTTCTACACTTTTCCCTTCTCTTTTCTCTCCTCTATTTTTTCTATTATTTGTTTTTGTGTATTTATGTATTTTATATTATAAACTAATAAAAAGGACATTTTTTAACAGAAAAAGGGCCTCCAAAAATCTATACTTAATGTATCCATTTGTTTAATTGTTAAAAGAAAAACCCTGAGAGAATGATAACAGTCTCTGGGTTTCATCTTGAAGATAGATGCGTATAAGAGAGAGATTGTTCTTTTTTCTTGGATAGATAGAGTTTAATTGGTGTTCAGGGCAAAGAGAGTTGGTTACCTTTTTCAGTGACCTCCTGCTTAAGTACTATTTAACTATCCCATTTTACAACCTTTCTTGCTACAATTGTTAAATGAATCACTCTAGTTATTAGATTAGTAAC
Source organism: Laticauda laticaudata (assembly GCA_004320025.1). Lineage (NCBI taxonomy): Eukaryota > Metazoa > Chordata > Lepidosauria > Squamata > Elapidae > Laticauda > Laticauda laticaudata. The sequence continues at coordinate 15,549 of BHFT01024906.1, read as the reverse complement.
ATGCTTGTTAAGTAAATCTGGCTTCCCCATTGACTTTACTTGCTTGTCAGAAGGATGCAAAAGGTGATTACGTGATCCCAGGAACTGTCATAAATATGAGCCAATTGCCAAGTATCTGAATTTTGATGTTTTTCCCTGTAACCATGGAGGTGTTGCAATGGTGATAAGTGTGAAAAATAGTCACAAGTCACTTTTTCAGTGGTAACTTTAAACAGTTATTAAGCAAATGTTTGTAAGCTGAGGGCTACCTATGATAAGGGAGTGTTCAAGCATCCTATTGTATAAATTATAAATAGATTTATTACGTAATTCCTCCTTCCCTAGGCTTATGCAATAAATGAATTCAGTGCATCGGACCAATTGTTGAAGCATTTATAATTTGCTCTCTACACATAAATGGTCCACAACTATCATGGGTGCAAAGAATGTTCTTCTGATGCCGCATGATTGTTGCTAAGAATAAGTTATACATCATTCAAATGTCAAATTACTGCTTTAAAAAAACAACAACTTAATCAAAAGGAAACTCTTGGGAGCCTGGTACAGATCACAACACGGAAGCAAAAAAATAGCTAAGAAGGAAAGCTTTAATTTCTCAATATGTAAAGTTTTTTGAACATACTTGGGAGGAAGGAGTTTCTTACATTTTAGTTTTAAGTGAACAAATGAAATTCAAGAAATGCCAAGGTTAACAATGCTATCTTAATTTTCATGTTAATGTTAACAAAATTAACATAACATTGTTTGAACTTTAGAGTAACTCTAAATAGAGCCAGGTAGTTTACTTGTGAGCAATCCTTTTTAAAATTCAGGTGACTTCCAAGTACCATCCCCCCTCCCCCCTTAGATCAAACCTCAGATGAGTTGGTATGGCTGGTATGCAGTGTAATGGTAAAGTCAAATAGCACACTTATTCTACTTGGCAGACTATAAATTTCTGTTTGAAGTTGCACTGAATCTGAAAGCCTGTCTAGTCCATTCTTAAAGATGGAATTATTTGAAGGAAGAACATGGATCCTTATAGATTCCCATCAACAGTAAGCCTCTGAACCCTAACTTGATTCGACCCATGGGTAACTTGTTTATTTTTCTTTATTGTATGAAATGTTTTGCATTTCTCATTCAAGACAAATATGTCTGCATGTATTTCCATCCATCCATGAATAAGCAAATGCAAATTTGTTTCCCATGTTTTTCATTTAGATAAAAGGTTTTCTCTTTTTAATAATGCATATAAGGCTATCATGGCAAACCAAGAGCTGCTCAATAAAACAAGGAATTATTCAAGACAATGGAACAGAATTTCTTATACGTGCTCAAGCCATTCTCCACTTTGCTTGAAGCCTTTAAAACTAGGCTGAAATCGATGCTGTTATGTTAGACATATCTATTCATAATCAACATTCAGATTTTGTTCCAGATTTATAAGGGCTCTCAGCAACTTGGAATTGGTTGGCTCAGTTTGCAAGTATATGCACAGATGTGAGTCAGTCAATCATTTTTTTTCTATTAGTGATTAGAATTTCAGAACAGAACTTTCCAGATAGTTAAAATATTTCAAAATGGTTAGAAGTGCAACTTGGAATACAGCATTATCCATAAAAGCACCATTTTTTTGATTGACCAAACACATTACCAGTACACTGTGTATTGACACAGTCCTTAAGTTATTACTGCAATGGAACCTGCACATCAAAATCATAAGTCATGACAGGTGTAAAGCAGGTCACCTACATGACCAACCTAATTTTATGACTTTTTTTTTTGCAGCATTTGTTAAATGTATGCCGCGGTTCATTTAATGAACCAACTGTTTGCTATGGGCCAGTTTTGCTGAAAAACAGAAATATTTCATCAGAAATGTAAAACTATATGACTACAGGATGCTGCAAATGGCCATAAACGTGGGCCAGTTGCTAAGCACCTTACAAGTAGTCACATGGCTTTGGGGGGGGGCAGCTGTTGGAACATTGGAATTGTGTCCTAAGTACCCCTGGGGAAATTCATTGTCACCAGAAGCTCAATCGTAAGTCCAGAACTATCTGTACTTCAAGAGTGAAGTGAATTCACAGTCTTCTTGATAATCTTGGAATGCTGGTCTGAGAGTAGAAAAATTCTGCTTTGGTCCTAATTTTTCCCATCCTCACCTCAGCTTCCTTCTCTGAAGATGTAATCAGAGCAGATGAAAGCCCAACAGTAAGAAAGAGTTAGATATTGTCTGCCTATATGAGCCTGTACAGAGCCATTTTCTGGTTCTAGGCTCAATGATATAAAATGTTTTAAGGACAGGGAATATGCTCTCAGAAGTCTACTTTTCTAGCTTGAGTGACTTACGCACATATATTTGAGACTCAAATATATGTATGTGTGTGTCATCCCTACTTTAAAGGAATGTTCTATTACTTTTGCATACCTTTTTCCCATTGAGCTAATTGATTTCTTCCAGGATTCTGAGACATGTAAATAAATGTGGCATTTCTGTATGCCAGTCTATATGGAATATTGTTAGAAAGAAATCTGGTTTGTTCTGAGCCGGAACAAGAAAAAGAATATAGAACATCAGCAGCTTCTTGAAGAAGAGGTGAAGTTTATTTCTGAGAACACAATACAGATAAAGTACCAGGTAGTGCCATCCAACCCAAAACTAAAAATGTTAAAGTCCTGAATCTTGGGAGTCCATACCTGTTGTCCCACATCCAGGCTCCCACAATGAGCTGCTGCCTTTAGCCAATTTCAAACTCTGTGTCAAGTTTGCTATTTTTTTGTTTTAGTGTAATTTCTCACATTTTGCCCTGGAAATGTGAAGTTGGGAAGTGAAGAACAAGGGAAGATTGAATGGCAGGGAAGGTTTGATTCCTTTCCCACAGTATATACAAAGGATTATATCTGGTTTTTTTTTCTATTTATGTATGTATGTATGGAGGGCTGTTCAATGCAGCTTCTATTTCTAACATGTCTTGACATGTCTGATTTCTTTGCTGTTTGCACAAGTACAAGCTGTTGAATAGCAGTGTTGCAATTACACATTCCATGATTTGCATACCTTAAGAAGAATTATTTAAGTACCTTAAAATAATTGCTTTTTGTAAAAGCAAGTGTATTCATTTCTTTGGCTTTTGTGCAAGTATATGTTTCTATCATCATGATAATTAATAAATAGCAAAGTAAAAATAACCTAGATTTTTTCACAGTAGCTGATACAATTCTATAACCTAGGGTCTAGAATATTCTTGTTATATTTGATAGTTAACTAGAGTTAATGGATTTCAGGGCTGAAGCCAAGAAAACTTAGTATTCAGCATTAATCAGTTGCTTGTAATGGATCCAGAGACTGAATCCAGCAGATGTATAATTTTTTAAAGAAAATATGCAAATAGTATTGCATTTTGATAATTAAAATGTCATCACAGTTTTCATGTTTCTCTCCTTAATTAAGAGCAATAAAGCCCATGCTAAATTGGAATGAATCTGTAATTTTCAACACTAATCACACAAATGCCACTGTCAGCATTATAATAAGATCCACAAATCTGAAGATGTGACTATTGGGGAAATAAAAATAAGGGTTGGCAACACATTACACGATAAAGTCTATTCCAGGAATATTAATTGTATTCCAAAGTGAAACATTTCTGCCGATTACAATTTGATCTATGGCAATCTTATTATAAGATGATAAAGTCATTGTCTATGGGGAAAGATATATTTAGCCTGAAGAAATGTATGTCCCCTATCTGTGGTCCAACCACCAAATTGGTGAAGTTGGTAGGTCTTAAGAAAGGCATATAGTTGTCCTCATCAGTGGCAGCTTTTCAGGAGGATGGGATTAAAATATTCTTCCCGGCTTTTAATGGAAAATTTGAACAGTATCTTTTTGCCAATGTATACTTGCAAATGGTATTTTATTGGAACTGATTTTATTTTAAATTGTTTATCTTTAATATATTCGTCTTTTGGTATTGCTTTTTTTTGTTAAGTCATTGTGGGAAGAGAGGTCTAAAAAAAATGGCCAAAAAAACAAGTGAAAACAAGTTTTTAATTATTATTTATTAGTATGTGTATATACACACACACAATAAATAATATATTTCCTTTAAACTGTTTATTGACCATATTTTAAGACATTGTAGGTGGTGTGTGTATGTTTCTGCCCTGGGCATGGTACGCTTCCTTTTAAAATGTCTGATCTGCTTAGTCTTTTTATTCTCAGCTGGAACACTGTCATCCATCAGATATCAAGATGAGTAACTGGAGATTCCCTTCAGTCAGTGATTGTGATTGTTTTGTGTTTAATATATTCTGAGCTCATGCAGCAACTGCATGTACTGGACTGGGTTCGATGTGTTTGCCAAACTGACTGAAACTAACAAGCCACATATGAAAGCCCATCAAGGATTTGATAAGCTGTGTGCTCTATTATCTGACCAGAGGTATAAAATGAGGATGTTCTTCAGCATTTAGCAGTCACCATATGGATGGTTGATTCTGTTGTATTCAAGTTGGCAAGTCACAAATTGTGCACATCTAGTTTAAGTTCTGAGGAATGATCAAACTTTGTTCCTATTTCATCTGAGGAGAGTAAAAAATGTAATTAGATCCTTCTGCTCTGTAAGCGTGGAGAAAAAAAAAAGCACAGGTTAGGCACAGGACAATATGTACTTACTGTAATGGCCGAGGGTTGCTGCAAAAGTCATATATGGTCATAAACTGGCTGTAAAACAATTTTTCAACCCTGTCAAATTTGAACAACAACTGAATTAGTCGTAAACGAGGACTATTTGTGTTGTGGAATTGTTTTGTTTTTAAAGTTCACAGTTTGTGTCCATGACATATGTAAAGATTAATGTGGAATGCCATGGTTAATGGGCATTTCAGAGAGTTGGTTGGATTGTACTTCAATATAACTATTCAAATGTTCTTCCTATAGATTTTATTGGCATGATCTGATTTTGCCATTTTAGCTTTTCTCTCTATTATCCCTCATGGCCATATATAAGTCTCAGTAGTATATCAGTATCTTTTCTCTGTAATTTATGTTCAGAATTACTCAGGCAAGTAATTTAAAGCTGTCTTCTATTGTAATTTAACCATTCAGTCATGCTTGCACATTTTGTAAACAGAAATTATAGGAGAAATTAATTGGGCAGGCCATATGAGGTCATTTTTCTCTTCTTCTGCAGCCCTTCTTCCGCCGCCCACTTGCATGCCTCTGCAATTATTAAAAGAAATGGAGTTATAAACACTTTGGCATATAAATGTTTGTGTCAAGTGCCAGGGGAATCGGGAGATCCTGGCAGTTCAAATGGATATAAAGATTTACTACAAGCTTAAGCTCTCTATAAGAATATGAATGATTAACGGCCCAAGGAAATTGATGGTAAAGAGTCACAGGAATTCAGGGTGGGCTGGACTTAGATCTCTTGTGGGCACGGAGGGATTCCAGACAACTGATGTGTTTGACGCCTCCCTTGGGCTCAGATGGGTCATTTCCTAGTTTTCCACCTTGAGTTATTCATAAAAATAATAAAGTGGGATGAAACATTTCCTTTAAAAAGTTGATACAGAAGAAGCCAGCTTGTGTTTATAGTATATATAATTTTATCTATTTTGTCATAATATTCTATTCTAAATTTTAAAAATAGGTTAATCTGCCAGTTTCCATCATGCCTATTTGAAATGCTTTGTAGATATTTAGAAAAAAAGTTATATATTGGGACCACGCATAGTGCTTGGTTGTGCAGATTTTGCCATTGTGCTACAGAGAAATTTTTCAAAAAACCTTGGGAAACTTCTCGGCCTTTGAAAAGGAAGTCTTCTAGGTTTTTTCCCTCAAATAATTATTTGTGAGCATGTGCTGCTTGATTTCATCTTTGCCCCGATTCATTATGAAAAATTATGTTTATCAGTCTGTGAAGCTTGATCACCAGGAATTATGCAGATGAAAATATACAAGCCTAAATTGTCATGAATACAGATCAGGGATAAATTTGCCCGTAAGTACTTTAATGATAATTGAGATTGCAGGTTTATTCTATGTTCCTACTTTTTTCCCCTTATTCCCATATTGTCCTCCCCTTCCTCTATTCTTCCTTTTTTACCCCATTTCCGTTCTTTATCTTTTTCTATATTTGCTTACATTGCACAATGTATGCAGAGCCTATTCTTTAACAATGGAAAGAACACTCTTGTGATACTGCAGATCAATCTTGAGTCCTTTAAGTCTTGCCTTACAACCAGAAGGACAAAAAGCAGAGAGGGAAGGCTATCATATCATAACATGAATCATATATATACACATATATATATGCACACACATATGTGGATTGGTGGGTAGAGGTAAGTACTTGGGTAGATTTGGTTTCTATTGAAGAGAGATTGCTGAAGAATTAGCAAGTGGCAGATTTTGTTTGGGCTTGAAAGCTAAGACAGGTTGGCCAGGTAAACATTTGAATGAGCTAAGAAATATCAAAGCTATATAATAATCTAGGAAAATGTCCTGGAAGTACAGAAACATGGCCATGAATTTAATAGAAGTCGAGTCTGGCTTTTTTATTTTATTGAAGAATTATGAGTTAGAGAAACAAAGACAATAAATGGATGGATAAATAGATATTGGCTTTTTGGTTCATTAGAAAGCTGCAGTAGCATAGTAATGAAGTTTTTGCTTTGTATCATTGTTTTCCTCGATGGTTTCCTTTTCAGTTGTTAATAAAATAAAAATTACATATCTCAAATTCCCGAAACTCCATGCATATACAAAACTCAGTGAACCTCAAAACACCCCAAACTTAGTAAAAAGTGGCTCATGGCTGGTGAAAAAAAAAGGGCAATTTAAAAATTCTTTCCTATCCCCCATGACAGGCAATCTGGCATCCACTTGCTTTTGTTTAAAAAATGTCAAAGTAATCTCAGCTACATTGTTTTGCGAATATAAAATGTAAAGAGTGAAACATCAACATGACCCTTGTAAATCTCACCTTGAAGGGTTTTTTTGTGATTTGTTCTGCTGCCTCCTTATTGGTTCCCTGGCTGACTGCTTCCCAATCCAAAGCCATTTCTTAAAAGTAAAGGGTTCAATAACCGGTGCCTGTTTTTCCAGTCATAAAGGAGAAAAACAGGCAGGAGCTGGATGAAGAGGACACATGCAAGAGAATATCTACTGTAGTTGTTCTGCTTCCATCTGCCATTTTTGTTGTCTGTCCATCTCCATGGCTTCATAGATTTGGTCTACATTTGCAAACTCACCTTGACATAGTATAGTCCCCACATGAGTCTTTCACTCATGCTTTTCCTCCATTAGATCCATGATTTTCTTGCTAAATTTGGCTCCTTTTGGATCCTAATAGAAGCAATCAGTGTGTGTGTATATATATATAGTTGGCCACTTTTCTCTGCTGTTGCTGCTGCTTCATTGAACTCAGTGCTGTGAAAGAAGATGTGCTAGGCACAATGTTGTGAGAACATTTCTATAAACTGATTGGGAAAGTTGTACCTCTTATATATCTGCCTAGACACATTCCTTCTCTTCCCAAGGATGATCTGTTTTGTAATCCTATGATAGTGTATAAGTCTCAAAAAAAATCCTTATTTATAGCTTACATGGCACACAAAATTAACTATGAGTGCCAAAAAAAAGCATGTGCAAATTGGAACAAATCTTATTCTCTCACTGAAAACAGTAGGCAGTTTGTTGAGAAGTATAAATGAGGCCAAACAGCATAAAATATTTGCATTCAACAAAGTTACTGCTCCATATGGTGTCTTCAAAGAGACTGACCTGTACTTCTCTATGTCCTTTAGAAGTTAAAACCTTTTTTTTCTCTGACACACAAGAGGATTCTTGCTCTGATACACAACATAGAAAACCTATGCCAACCTAAGTTATCTAAATTCTGATAGGTTTCTTCTTCAGAGCACCCAGAAGAGACTATATTCTTAACTACAGAAAGAACAGCCATTGGGTGATTTTGGGCCATATCAAACACAGGTCAGAAAGAGGCCTGAGAAAATATCTACAGACATCTCACATCCTGGACATAAATTATTTCCAACCCCTTAGGATGCTGCTATAGGGCATCGCATGCCAAAACAACTAGACACAAAGACAGGTTTTTTCCTTGTGTCATCACTCTACTGAATACCTAATTACTACAGTACTGTCTTATATCTAAGGATATTTAACCATGTAGTATGCCTGTATTACTATTATCCTTCTCATCTTTTCTACTACCTTCTCTTGGTATCTTATCTATCTTTGTATCTACAACAAAGATACTATCTTTGTATCATCTTCCTTGTGCAATGAAACCTTGTACAGTGGTTCATACCACTACACTTGCTTAGCTCATGGGCTGGGATTTCATAGAATGAATATTGATTTAAAAGGCAGGTAGCTTGTCATTTTTATATCAAATGTTGGTTTCTAAGTGGTGAAAACTTTTGTTTTTGGTGCCAAATAAGACTTGCAAAGTCACTGTAGGCTTGAAGATGAAATTCCTTCATTTTTTAAAATGTCATAAAGAAGCCAAATGGTTAGTGTGTAGAGCTGGAATAAATGTCTCTGACAGAAATTGTCCTATTGATTTACAGCTCATGTAGAGACTGTAAGAGAGAGAACTCATAAAGAACATTATTATATTTACAAAACTAGACAAATCAAAAGACACAGTTGCTACAGCAGAGGATGTTTTTACATTTCATATGATTAAGCATCACACAATAATAATTTTAGATAGACTTCCGGTTTGTTCGTCGTCAGAGTCCATACATAATCCGTGATTGTGTGCAGTTTTGCCCAAGCTCACTTGCTAGAGGGTCCCAATTGGGACCAGAAGCACCCTGTAGGGGTGGTGACGAAGGGGGAAACCACTTGGAGGGTCAAGGGGAACCACAACTCCCCTCCCTAACAGGGAAAACCCCTCCCAAAGGCAAGCTGCAGTGGTGCTCCTAAAATGGCCACCATGGACATGAAGAACACTCCGGATAAATAAGTTTTGTGCTGGAGAAGAGAGTCGCAAGCAGAGTGTGAACCAGGCAAAAGACATCATTTTTGAGGTACCCCAGAATTAAAATAAAAGGCTATCTTGGAGTAAAGTGTGTGGAAGTGGTGACCAGAGAAAGTGAGAAGGAAATTGTATTTTATAAAATTTGGATTGAATTACTGTATTGGATTAATTTGGAAGAGAAATTTAAAGGAAAATACTTTAACACAACAAAGGTTTAGAAATTAAACTGGATAACTATTGAACTACTAATGCTAAAATTGAGTGTGTTGAAAAGAAAAGAAATAACAGCTAATGATTGAAATTAGCAAACTTAATAAAAGTATTACATTTAATAAAGAAAGTTAAAGGCAAAAAGACTCAAGATCGCCACCTGATGGTACAGGAAAATTTCAGTACGTTTTAAAAAGTGTCTGGTCTTCTCAAGAGTTTGGACTTTGGAACTTAAAAGAAAGTAAAAGAAACTTCATTATTATCATAGAACCACAAGAAAGTAAAAGAAACTTCATTATTATCATAGAACCACCCGGTTACTTGGGAAATAGTTGGGGCCAATTAGAAGACCTGTAACAAAGACTGAAGGGTATGGATTGTTGAAAATAAATTGGCTGAAATAATATATTGGACTCTGGGATTGAATATATCTATTAAAGCAGAAGATTTTAGCTATTAAGGAAGAGGAAAGAAAAAGAAAAAAGGAGAAGATATAATGGAGGAACTTTTTGTTGATATAAGACTGGACTTACAAGATTGGACTTGAAAGATATAAGGGATATGATAAAAATTAAACTTGAAATGTGTAATTACATATTACTGAAATTAAAAATGGTGAGTCAGCATACACAAGAACAAAGTAAACCAGAGGGGGAGGAGTTCTACAAAGAAGAAGCCAACTTTGAAGGACAAATAGAACAACACTTACTTAAATGGGGAAAAAGGAATTAGAATTAAAAATTTGAGGTCTGATAGGATGGTAAAAGGGAGAATGGTTTGGAAAATGGATAAAGGGAGAGGGAAAAAGCAGAGAAAGGAAGGGCAAAAGAAAAATTGAAAGAGGGAGAGAGAAAAGCTCAACAACTGGAATGAGAAAGGGAGGGGAATAAGAATGGGGAAAAGGGAATTAAGAGAAAGGACTAGAAAATAAAGAGGAACAGGAAACAAATAAAGATGAAAAGAAATTACATTGTCCAAAGAGTGAAAGATAATGGGTGAAAAAAAATAAGGAAGCAGAATCCGCAAGGTAATATGTTGTGATGTATAAGAATATTCCAAGAATAGTATTTTGTAATGTATAGATGATTTATAAGGTGTTTGAGAAAATGTAATGCGGAATCTGAGAAATATATATATGTGTGTGTGTGCATGTGTGTGTGTGTGTGTGTGTTATAATCTAGGTAGGGAGATTGATATTAAGATAGAATGAAGGTGGTTAGCTCAAATTATTAATTAGAGGGGACAGTTATGTTTATAGATAAGGATTGATAAAATGACAAATGTGACAGAAAAAAATAATAAGAGAAATGAATATAGAAATGAGATGAGAATTTTAGATAGCATGGTAAAAATGAACATAGAAAGGTGATGAGAATTTTAGATAACATTGTAAAATAAGATCTGAAAATATTCTAATATAACATGAATTGGAACTGGATAAGATAAGCTTAATATTTAATAATAATAAGGATGATGCACTATGAAATTAAACAAATAAAATGAATAGGTAACTAGTCATGTTTGTATTCAGATGTGAAACCTGGAACCACATTGCTTGCCAAATGAGAATTTTTTTTATTAAAAGAATAAAAATAAAAGCAGGGAGAAAATTGAATAATGGAATTACTAGGTATGTTTAATTGATAAGGTGGTAGGCATTTGGAGAGAGTATTGAAAGACTGAAAACAAGCAATGAAGGATTATGAACTAATGTCAATCATTGAGATATATGATTGGTATTACTAATTTGCCTATACTAAAATGTATGATATATTGATACTACACTGTTAATATATTGTTATGTATGTGTAGATTGAAATAAAAAAATGTTATTAAAAAAGTAATAATTTCAGATAATGGATTCCCCATCTATCTTGTTGAAGAAGACATCTTTGATTTTTAGATTTTTTAAAAACATGTTCAATGCTTAGACCAAAAATAAAGCAATTATTATTTCTACACTTGTACTGTAGATTAGTGATGCTGCCCTAAAATACACATTTTTGACAAAGAATTGCATAAATTATTGGTTACTGAGAGAAATAAACAGGTCCAGTGAAGTGATTTCTGGTGATCATTTTCTATTTTGACTGAGAAAACAGTGATCTGTGATCAAAATTAAGTGAGGTCCAGAATATATGTTATAATATAAGCTGTTACTATGATTACTTAGAACAGACATTCTTCAAAAGAGGGACATGTTTTATAACTGTGTTATGTTTGTGGGTGCAATATATACTGTATGTTTGTAGTATAGCGTGTATAAGCTCAGCACAAAGAAGAAAATATTGAAAATGCCTGGAAATTTCAGAAATTTGTTCAAAATGGGACATTAATCAGTGTGAGTTATCTTTATATTGAACAGTATCATGCAGCTGAAACAATGAATGTCAATATTAAGAGCATTCTTTTTAAGGTTTGTTCATTTTTCAGTTTTCATTGTCCACAATGAGCAGTTGAAGGGGAAGTGTGAATTTGTGGCTATCAGATACAATAATCTACCCAGCAGGACTTGATGGCTGTCCTTATTCCCAAGCATTGCAAAACTGTTTCTGCCCATGATCTCATTTTCATCACAGGGCAAATGGCCCACTGTGATTAAGCCATTTTTTTCCATGTATGAGTTCCCTAAGAAACCTCTATGCTATCGTTCATGAGTATATTTCAATCTGATATTCTGAAACTGAAAGGCAAAAACAACCATGTTACAGAAGTTCTGAAGAGCCTGTACTTAATTTACGTTTTTTATTGAGAGCAGGACTCATAATATCATGTCCCTGGAAGCAAAGAACCAACTAGTTAAAAAAAATGCAGAGGGACTTGGTGATACATGAGAGAAATTCAATGCTAAAAGTAATTCAGAGGTGCTATTCAGCAGGTTCTGACCAGTTCTGGAGAACTGGTAGCAGAAATGTTGAATAGTTCGGAGAACTGGCAAATGCCACCTCTGAGTGACCCCGTGTCCATCTATTTTCTGCCTCCCAAGTCCCAGCTAATCGGCTGGGTCTTCTTTGGTTGCCCTGCACAGGAGAAGAGAGCTGGAAAGCAGGTTAGTGGGGTGGGGAGGGAATTGGGATTTTAAAGTATCCTTCCCCTGCCATGTGCCCACCAAGCCACACCTATCAAGCCACACCCACAGAACTGATAGTAAAAAAAAATGAATCCCACCACTGAGTAAATTGTGTGAATAGTACATAGTTAGAATACTGGGGAAAGTTCCTAAGAAAATTCCAAGATTTCTTTTACTTCCTGTGAATTGATTTGAGACAGGTGCTGAAAGTAAAGTGATGTAGAATATTGTGTCAAGGACTTGATGGCTGAAGGGGTATCATTTCACAACTTGTTTTGATATATGCAGTAGTCTAAAAAATTCATATTAGGTTAGAGTGGTGATGATCAATAATTTATTAGCCTACTAATGGAGGACTCTGTATTTTAAGAATTCCAGAAACATTAAATGTAATTTGAAACCATTAAGATACGCAGGGTTCATTGCTATTCTGGTTCATGGTGTGAATATAGAGGCAGTTTTGCCAGTGAACAATGTGCAGGTATAATTTAATTGTTGACTAATTAAAATATTATTATTATATATTATAATTGGAGTCAAGCAATGGATGAACAATCAGGCTTTGCTGAGAAAAATATAATTTATAATAAAGTAGGATGTAGTCAGAAAAGTGAAGAGGGTGGCCACAAGGATGCAGTCACAACTGTACTGTATTTTTATGTGTGTCACAACATTAAAAAAATTGATGCAGCTTCAATGGCACCACCATGGTTGCCATTTTGATATTTTGATCACATTGCAGATGATCATGCATTCTCAGGATCAAAGTCCTGTTTTATGTATGCTTAATCCCCCAAAGAACCCCTGATACCTTCCTTATTATCCTTTCTTATTCTGGAAAGATGATTTTTCTCTAAGAAGTATCAAAACTTCGTATGCTTGGAACCAAAAGTTGCAAAGGGAAACTAATCTGATCACAAAGCCATCACTCCTATTTCAGATTCAGACCGTTTTATCATTTCTAGAAATTGAATTTGAAAAGACTTTTGGAAATTAAATTCCATACAGTAAGTTTATCACAGCTTTATATCACTTTAAAATCTGCGCCCTCAAAAAGTGTTTACATTTTAAATTATGTATAGTTTCTAACTGAAGAAGTAGAATAATATTTTCAATTTCACCACCTAGCTGATGAGAAACAGTGATTCTTTATCCATGGATACTTTGAAACAAGAATAAAAAAAGATCAAAGTTGAAATTGAAACTCTAATGGCATAATGACTAGTCACTCTGGAGGAGCAGTTTGGTATAGTAGCTAAAATATTGGGCTAGAATTTGATTTAAGTTCTAGTTATCAGTTGTAATTATAATGCAATAAAAGCCACACAAATTCTAACAGTGTAAAAAAAGGAGAAAAGTTTCTTTCAGTTCTTTGGTGACTTTCAAGTATTTTAAGAAATATCAATTCTACATAGCAATAATAAGCTTGGGAATCAATTCTGAGCAGAAAGTAGAGTATAATTACACTTCCACTGGAACATAAGTTTGTAATACAGAAAGTTCAGAATATTGATTATAACTTTTCGTACTGTATATTAATTTTAAGCATTGAGTGATCTATTTGATAGAAGAGAGACTTAAGAGTACAAGCATATTAAATATATATAATGGGTTTTTTATTCATATTTCTGTCTCCAAACAAATTGTTTTTAAATCTAATTAATCTCTATACCCTCAAACATGATCACCTACCCTTCAGCCTACACAGATTGCAAGGTATGATCTGCTTGATATCTGAGGAAGCAGGTTTCATCAAACTGCTTCATATAATTTCCCAAACATTTGTCTCTCTTCTTCACACACATGTGTGATCTGCTATTGGTTTTAGATATACACTTTGATTACAGATGTTTGGAAAATTAAAAAATAATTCCAGGTCCAATATATACTTTAAGCCCCTGTCACACTGCACCAAACGGATGCAAAGAGGATGTTAGAACGGAAAAAAAGCTTGACATCCGTTGGTTAACGCGATGTATCCGTTCTGTACCACTGCTGCTCCGTTTTGCTTCCTCTCTATCCATCCAGCATCCGTTATAGGACGTTTCATCTGCTCAGAAAACTTTTGACGCTGCTCAAAAACTTTTACACGGAAAATGTATCCCAATTCGTCCCATTCTGCATCCGCTAGGCATTCCGTTCTGCATCCGTTACGCATCTGCTATATCCGCTAGGCATCCGCTGCGCATCTGCGCAACTCGCATCGCGCGGATGCAGGGAGGAAGGAACGGACGCGGGAACGATGCAGAAGTGGAAACAAATGGATGCCTAGCGGATGCAGCAACGGAAACAAAGCATTTTAAAACGGAAAAAAAACGTTCACAGAAGGACCTATTCGGATATTAAGGATGTCTAGAGGATGCCTAGAGGATGCCAAGGGACACTATACTATCTATAAAAAGGGGGAAGCAACTCACCTGCATCTCACTTTCAGCCCCAGCAGCCCAGCTCAGACCTCTGCAGCCTTCATCTGACTCTTGCTCTTCCACAAGCATCCAGTCATGTCTACCATGGATCGTAACACAGTCCTTTTGGCAGCCACCATCCTTCTGCACAGTGCGAAGCCATCTACAGCTCTGTAAACTCCACTACAGGAAGAAAAGGAGGTGGCCAGAAGCGTCTGGGTCCGAAGATGGATCGGGAGGAAGAGCAGAGTACAGACTGTACAGCAAGCTGATGGTGGAGCTAAGGAACGAAGACCACTCGGGCATTCCAGAACTTCATGAGGATGCCTCCACCATGTTTGACGAAGTTGTGCAGCGGCTGACACGCAGGTTGACCAAGGCAAACACCAACTTCCAGCCCAGCCTGGAACCTGGGCTCAAGTGGCACTCACTCTGCGCCACCTGGCCTCAGGGACCACCTACAGCGAACATGCAGTACGGCTGTGAGGGTGCCACACAACACCATCAGCATTGTGTACAGATAGAAAGTGTGTGCAGGACATCATCGAAGAATACCTGGAGGAGCTCCTCCAGTGCCCCTCCACTGAAGAAGGATGGAAGAAAGTTGGCAAGCAGTGGTTTCAGGGTGGAACTTCCGCCCACACCGTTGGAGCCATCGATGGCAAGCACGTGGCCTGCAAAGCGCCAGCCAAGTCAGAATCCACTTATTTCAACTACAAGGGCTTCTTCAGCATCGTCCTCTTCGCCATGGTCGATGCTGACTACAAGTTCATGTACATCGATACTTCAGGCAAACGGGTCATCTATCAGATGCCCAGTAAACAAATGCCAGTGACTCAAGGAGGGGCGGAATCTCTCT
>BHFT01024904.1:0-23439 GCA_004320025.1 Laticauda laticaudata | reverse complement strand
TGCATCTCTCCCTGACTCCATTACCACATAATAGACTATCATGTTTACCGATCAGATATGTGAAAATCAATAGAGGAGGTGGTGTTTGCTATCTTCTATAAAAAGTTTCCCTACATTCTAAAACATCCAAGTTACCCGGAGCTTGCTGATACTTGACCGTCATCTGGTGATCTGTCCTTAAATATCACATTTCGTTTCTTACTATGTTACAGGAGCCCCTGATCATGACATCAACATGCAAACAAGCTAAATTACCGCTAATATGGGCAGCATCCTGCCCACATGCTTTTATCTTTCTTTGGTGACTTCAATCTACCTCATATTAAGTGGCCTTTAATTGAATGTGCAACTTAACACATGTGCAACCCTTCTACATGTAGTAACAAATCTGGGACTAGAACAACTAGTAAACCAACACACTAGACTTAACAACTGCCCTCATCTCATCTGCAATAGTTTAATTTTCAATTTACGGAAATACAAATGAAAGAACCCTTTTCCAACAGTGACCACAACATGATTGACTTTTGTCTCAACATATATTCCACACAACATTCATCACAATAATGGAATTCCCCAATTATAACTTCAAAAAGGCAACTATGATCTTTATAACAATGACTCTGCTCATTCCCTTGATTAACAATTTCTATTCACTGGATGCAATATTGTAGAAGACATTACAAACATATTTTTACTTGAAGTCAAAAGAGTCATCAAACTATTATTGTACTTAACCAAAACTTCCCCAAACCAGGAAAAAACAAATTGCCAAAACAATAAGAAGCTTCAATCCAAAAAGAAATCACCTCATTGATAGAAAAAACAAATCTGTCAACGATTGCCAACTTCAAAAAGCCGACATAAAAATTTAGGCCACCAGATAAATTATCACAATTAAATTAAACAAGAAGAAAACCCTTCTACACAGGAATTCCACCCGCACTTTCTACAATTTTGTTAAACAACAAACTAAAAGACTCTAAGGTCCATCCACCCTTGAAAGGACTAATGGTGGAAAGACTGCGAACAACAACACTATTAAACCAACCTCTTTTTAACACATTCTTTGGCTCAGTATTGTAAACAGCAATGGATCATGTCCACTATATCCTAGTCGAACCACAGACAACTTCAATGATCTAATACATATCAATTTTACAGAAGACAATGTTGAAAAAGCACTACACAATTTCTTACAACGCTAATCTCTAGATTCTTTGGACGGATTGATCCCGTGTCCCATGATACTTCTTCAAAAGCCTTATCCACTCCGCCATACGCGCTCGTTCACTCTTAGCATAATCTTTGAAATCTTTTCGGCGATGCTCGCTGGCGTGATTTCACATAGCGACGTCATTCCCCATCTCGTGAGCCAGGACGAGCCCCTACCCATCACTAGGTCTGACAATAATAACACGCCTATACTCCTTATGCTGCCTATCACCGATGTTGAACATGTTACAGTCGAATAATAATATACCAATCCAATGATCTATCGCCATCTTGATAACCATGACACCAGCAGGCGTAACATATACACTCATCTATATACGAATCAGTTTTTGGTTTCTTACTAGGACACAAAACGTTATAATTTGAATTCCATAGATTTACAGGTGGTTGCTGATGGTTTAAATATGTGACAACTCTTACCATTTGCCAATTGCAAAAGAAACACAATAGGATAGGGAATTTGGTTTACCTAGTACAATATTTTTCCTACTTGCGAGTTTTCCGGGGCCAAGCATAGACGCACTCTACATAGACTTCTGTAAGCGCCTTTTGATTCAGTGGGTACAGCTTACTCTCCCATCTTTATTATCGCTAAAAACTGAAAAATCCTTTATTTGGTATGCTCTGGCACACCTGCTATAACTGCGCTCCGCCAAGCCAATTCCTCGTCGTGCACACATATTCCTGGACATATTGGTGTCAGACAAAATAAATGTTGGTAAGGAATAGAGGCTGTACACACTAGGTCCTCGCCGTGCACAAAAGCCATTTTTCAAAGTATTTGTTATGCTTATAGAGTTACGGCTCATTCCTTAGTGGCATCAAACGGATAGCTTTTTGAAAAGTAGGCACATATTCTAATGTCCAATATGATAGGATTGTGGTTTAGGATGTGTTAGTGCTGTTTCAACATCGTCTTCTGTAAAATTGATAATGTAATTAATCATTGGTAGTTTGGGGTTTCCCCAATAGGGCAGTTATTGATGTTGTTATATGGACCAAAGAAATTGTCTGTGGTTCGACTAGGGAAATATAGTGGACATGAACCAAATTGCCTGATTTACAAATACTGAGCCACAGAATGTGTTAAAAGAGGTTGGTTTAATAGTGTTGTCCCTTTGTTGCTAGTCGCTTTACCTTATGTAGGTCGCTATCTTTCAAGGGTGCGATGGACCATTGAGTCTTTAGTTTGTTGTTTTACAAAATTGTTAGAAAGTGGCGGAGTGAGAATATTGCTGGTGTAGTGAAGGTTTTCATTTCTTGATTGTAAGTAGTCGATATTTTTAATCTGGTAGTCGCCTAGAATTTTTTATCGTCGGCCTTTTTGAAGTTATGGCAAGCTTTGATAGAACCAAGATTTGTTTCTCAGTTCAAGTGAGTGTGAGATTTTCTTTTTGGATTGAAGCTTCCTTATTGTTTTGCGGCCAATTTGTGTTTTTTCTGGTTTGGGGAAGTTTGTTAATGGTACATATAGTTTATGACTCTTTTGACTTCAAGTAAAAATATGTTGTAATGCGGTCTTTCTAAATATTGCATCCAGTGAATAAGAAGATTGTTTAATTCAAAGGCGATGAGAGATCCATTGAGTATTAATGAGTAATCATAAGTTGCCAATTTTTTGAAGTTATAAATTGGGGGATTCCATTATTGTGATGATGTTCTGTGTGAGGATATAAAATGTTTGTAGACAAAAGTCAATCATAGCGCTTGCTCGAGTCACTGTGTTGGAAAGGGTCTTTGTGAATTTGTATTTCGTAAATTGAATTAAAAACTAGTATTGCAGTAATGGAGAATCGAGGCAGTTGTATTAAAGTCTAGTGTAGTTGGTTACAGTTGTTCGTTGAGAGCGGCCGCAGAGTTTGTTACTACATCATGTAGAAGGTCTGCAACATCGTGGGTTCAGTTGCACACTTTCATTAAAGGTCCACTTATATGAGGTAATTGAAGTTCTCCACCCAAACGACAAGATAAAAGCATGTGGCAGGATGCTTGCCATATTAAGCGTATTTTAGCTTGTTTGCCATGTATTTGATGTTGATCAGGGCGTCTGTAACCATAGTAACGAACCGATAATCGTAGTTAATATTTAAGGGAACCAGATCCCAGTATGAACGGTAGCTCAAGGGTATTGAGCAAGCTCCTGGGTAACTTGGAATGTGTATTTTTTAGATGTAGGTTGACTTTCTAATAGTAAGATAGTCTACACCATCCCATTACCACCCACGACTACCTCTTGCGCATTTCTACAATCTTGTACGGTTAACAACAATAGATAGTATCTTATTATTGTCGGATAATTGGTATGTCCATGGTGTAGATGAGTGCATTGAGCCATGTTTCACAACAAACTTCATATATGTCGAATTTAGCCATATTAGTAAGAGGAGAAATTCAGGTATTTTATTTTACAAGATTCTTGCATTGAGTAGTTTGGTATTTAAGCGCCAGTTGTGGTTGGAATATAGTAGTTAGGGTGCACATGCCTTTTTGCTTATGCTGGACTTTCGGGGAATGTTGGATTGAGGGATGGTGTCGGTGAATTGTGAGTTGTGTTTGTGATTCTCTTATTCATATTTAGCAGCAAATCGGTGCGGTTGAGATGTGGTTGATTGTTATTCCTTTTGATCCGACAGCTCTCGTGCAGTCAATTGTATTTGGTCCTTCACCTAGTCGGAGATGGTTCTTACGTGAGTTCTGCATTGGAGTTCTGGTGATCTTGCAGTAACTGGATAAATCTGCATGATGCTTGAGTGGAAGTTTTTTGTGGTTATGGGATTTTTGTAATTTTTCGCAAATGGGGTGTTCGTATTGTATTGAATGATATTATTGCGTTTGTTGGATAATTTGCCCTTATCTATTATCGTGATTCTCTTCTGTTTTTCAACTTCCCCATTGTACCTTCCAAGAATAATAATCCAGGTTTGGGAGTTGTCCTAAACTGCTAAGACCGTCATTGGGCCAGATTGGTACCACAGGATGACTTAGATCTGTACCATTGCGAGAAGGTCAACCAACCTAGGACTAACAGCCTGACAGACAACACCAGAAATGTCCTCTCCCAATCCGCAAAGAAGAGAAGCTCAGGGAGGTCGTGGCTGCATCTGTGTCCGGACTCGAGCTCTGTTATATCAGCTGCAATGGTCCCCATGTCTAGCATAAAGCACACTGCCGAGCGAAATACTAGAGCTGGAAGGTGCCCAACATAGCCGAATGTTCTATATATGAAGTTGCGAGTTAATTGATAGAATTATCAGCCCAATAGGAACAATTGTTTGGTGACTAAGACACAGCACCTGTTGTGAGCAGACAGGCTGTTGGATGACTAGGCATGAACTTAGGGTACTGTCATATATAAGAGTTAGTTTGTCTTTTGGAATTTTGCTCCTCTGTATTATATTGCTTCTATGATTATGAACTTTCTGGATTCTGAGTTCTGGTTCTGGGTTATTGCTATACAATTGCATCATACTTTATATTGTTATATTAAAAAAAATTCTTTTATAAAGAATTCCTGTTGAATTATTTACATCTGTTATGGTTTGGATTGCGTTTTAACTCTGAGAGTATGGCCCCTCCCTGAGTCTTGCCTTTTCACCATGGCGAGGCGCATGTGGCAGGAGGCTGTTGCAGAGCCAGAAAAATGAACTCTTGGGAGGGGTGCCTCCCTGATCATGAGTGAACTATGTAGCTGTCCCACACCCGACACTGGCCCCCCGGCACCCACGTCCATTCCAACCCCAATGAATCGAACACAAACCATCATGCAGTCCTCAATTGACAATCGACGGTATTTGACACCTTCTGATCCACGGTAACAGAAGTATAGTGCTGTTGGGGCAGAAGAGTGGCTTTATCTGTGATATTGGGTGTGAAGCCACACCACAGCTCTCATGACAATTTCCTCTTGCTTATACAAATATTTTAAGAGGACTCGCCTGCACTTTCTTGTTGAATCCCTGTCCATAAGTCAGTCTCATCTCTTATCAACCTGATTACCATCTTGACTGGGACTTAGAGTCACAAGTCGACACTTAATTTATAACAGAAATTTTGTCAGTGTTTAAAGTGTAAGACAATCGGACCAAAGCACGCAGCATGGAAGGAATACCAATCCCATGTGATAAACTGCAGTGCTAACATCCAATCCCAAAAGCGTAGCACTGCCAGTATGTGCCCCACTACGAATCGCAAACTCGATGCCCATTCTATAGCCAACATTATAATTATCTCCAAGCCAGTTGTTTTTTCCCAAGGCTTGTATAACCTAAAAGTCTGCATGTGCATTCTGAACATCTCTCATCTAGAAATCAGGCCTTTGCAACTAATGAGATGTTTGTTTGTTGTGGATATATTTTGTTTTTTTGTTTTTAAAGCTGTTCCAGGGTATTTCACAGACAGACTGCTAATTACCCTTCAAAAAAGGAGTGACCATGTTGAAAGCGCTAACAACGTCCAATGATGCAAGAAATCAAACCATCCAGAATCGGTTCATTATAACATCTCATTTCTGCCTTTTGTTCCAAGAGTATGATAAATGGACAACTTGACATTCGCATAATCTCTATAAATCAAATAAATGCTCTGTCTTCCTACAATTTATTATTGTGCAAAAAAAAATAAATTATCGTGTTCTGATTGAATATTGAGCCATGTTTCACAGACAAACATAATGTCGAATTTAGCCATATTTAGTAAGAGGAGAAATTCAGGTATTTTATTTACAAGACTTCTTGCATTGAGTAGTTTGTATTTAAGGCCAGTTGTGGTTGGAATATAGGTAGTTAGGGGTGCACATGCCTTGTTTTGGATTGGATGTTGGATTGGATGTTGGATTGGATGGGGTGCGGTTGGATGTGGAGTTGTGGGTTGTGGGACTTTCTTTTGATGCAATCAGCTCTGCAGTCAATGTATAGGTCCTTTTCTCCATTGTCTAGATGGTTTTTGAGTTCTGCATGGAGTTCATGGGAGTGAATTCTTTGCAGTAATGGATAAATCTGGTCTTGAGTGAAGTTTTTTGTGGTTGGGATTTGTTTTTGCAATGGTGTTTATTGTATGAATGAATATGCGTTTGTTGGAAAATTTGCCCTTCTATACGTGATCTCTTCTGTTTTTCACTTCCCCATGTACCTTCCAAGAATAATCCAGGTTGGGAGTGTCAAACTCAAGACCCATGGGCCAGATCTGGTCCACAGGATGCTTAGATCTGACCTGCGGAGTCACCCTGGAAACAGTGACAGACTCACCCAGAATGCCTCTCCCAGCAAAAACAGAGCTCGGGAGGGTGGTGCACGGTCCCACTGAGCTCTGTTTTCAGCTGCAATGGCCTCCTGCAGCATGCTGCCAGCGAAAACAGAGCTGGAAGGGCCCAACAAGCATGTCATTATATGAAAGTTCATTAATTGGAATAGGTCAGCCAATGGGAAATGTTTGGTGACTAAGACACAGCACCTGTTGTGAGCCAGACAGCTTTGAGACTGGGCATGACTTAGGGTTACTGGTCCATATATAAGAGTTAGTTTGTCTTTGGAACTTTGCTCCTCTGTATTATATTGCTTCTATGATTATGACTTCTGGATTCTGAGTTCTGGTTCTGGGTATTGTATACATGCATCATACTTTATATTGTTATATATAAAAAAAATTCTTTTATAAATGAATCCTGTTGAATTATTTACATGTGATGGTTGGATTGCTGCAAACTCTGAGAGTATGGCCCTCCTGAGCTCTGCTTTCAATGGCAGAGCATTGCAGGAGGCTGTTGCAGCCAAAAATGAACTCTGGGAGGGGTGCCCCCGACATGAGTGACATGAGCTGTCCACACCCACCCTGGCCACGTCCACCCAACCCCCAAGATCAAACACAATCCTCATGCAGTCCTCAATGAAATCGAGTTTGACACCTCTGATCCAGGTAAAACAAGACAGTATTGAGTGCTGTGGGCAGAGAGTGGCTTTCTGTATATTTTGGCCACACACAGCTTCATGGACAATTTCCTCTTGCTTATACAAAATATTTAGAGACTCGCCTGCCTTCTGGAATCCCTGTCCATAGTCAGTCACCATCAACCTTATACCATCCGATGACTTTTACTGATAAGCAGCATTAATTATTAAAGCAGAAATTTTGTCAGTGTTTAAAGTGTAAGAAATCGACAAAGCAGCGAGCATGGAAGGAATAAATCCAATGCTGATAAACTGCTTAAATCAAATTCCAAA
Source organism: Laticauda laticaudata (assembly GCA_004320025.1). NCBI lineage: Eukaryota > Metazoa > Chordata > Lepidosauria > Squamata > Elapidae > Laticauda > Laticauda laticaudata. The sequence goes on along the minus strand of BHFT01024904.1, from coordinate 15,988 downwards.
AGGTCAGCACTGCCAGCTACGTCCAAACTGATGCCATTCTAAGCACATTATAATGTATCTCCAAGCCAGTTGTTTTTTCCAAGGCTTGTATATCTAAAATCTAGCATTCATCTGAACACTCTCTCATAGAATCAGCTTTGCAACTAAGGTAGTAGTAGCAACAGATGGATCAAACCAATCCAGGCTTTCAATCTCTTCTGCCTTTTGTTCCAAGAGATATATAATGAACATGCATTTATCTTTTTATTTTGATTATCGTGTTTCTGATAGACTTCACAGAGCAGCTTGAATTAAATCAGGAAACATTTCAAGGACACTTTGCCTATATTGTTTTCTGGATGAGTAATGACAATGAAATGCAATTCCTTGAAAGGATGAGTGATCAATATGCAGAATGCTTTTCCCATCACCCACAAAACATGATAGATCACCCTTGCTTTCTCTGATCCTTAGCTGAAAAGTAGAAAGGGACTAAATCAAAAACTCAAAACAAAAAATTGGATGTTTTAGTGCTTTTCTGGCCAACGGCCACCCTAGGGATGACGAATATCAACCATGGTGTCAGCTATTTAAAAAAAAAAAACAGGGCAAAGCATTTTAGACCAGGGTAGCAACAAATTAAAAACAAGTTCTAAAAAAAACCCATTTCATTTAACTCATGGTTATATTGATCATTTGGCAATTTTTCAAACATTTATATATGCAGGGGTGGGTAATTATTAGCCTGAAGACTGATAGATGTTCCTCATCTAGTTCTGTAAATAGTTTGGGTTGACTATGCTATCGTCTATTTATTTCTTTGTTAGATTCTAATTCATCTTTTCTTCAGGAACTCAGAGTTATAGATCTAGCAGATACTTCTGTTATTTCCTACAGTCATTCATTAATATGGTCACAGATCAGAAAATAAAAGCATTAAAACTTAATAATAGCAGTAAAAAAAATTTAAAAGACAGATGGAATAATATATTGTGATTGGTGGTAACACTAGGCAGTTAATGTTTGCCTGATTTTATAAACAGCATAGCAGAGAAACTATTTCATACTGATTTGATCATAGTAGTTACGCATGAAAAAGATCAGTATTTCCCAGATATTTTATTAGGTAAGGTGTTATGAATTGAGTCTATGAATCCTTATAGAAGATGCTGTATAGCAGAACGTGAGCTATTGTTTCAATGGTCCCTTGTCCACAGGGGCACAATTTCAGCTCATATTTTATTTTTTTGTATCAACCCTCCAAAACTGCTGTCGGAAATTATTTCCTACAATAACAGTCACATGAATAAGCATTCACAAAATCTGCCCCTTTTCTAAAAGTCTCAATCAAGTCTTATCCCTTTCACCATTTATTCACCAGTAAAACCCAAATGATCTGGGGTTCTCGTGTCTTTCTTTCTTTCTTTCTTTCTTTCTTTCTTTCTTTCTTTCTTTCTTTCTTTCTTTCTTTCTTTCTTCCTTCCTTCCTTCCTGTCTTCTCTCTCTCTCTCTCCTTTCTTCTGCTATTGGACATCAGCCATGTGCATATCGTGTACAACATAAATCTTTGTGAATTAGCAGTGCATAACTGGGTTTTTTGTTTTCCCCCAGGCAATGATGACCAACTTGGTACAATAATATTCACACTGGCTCTACAACTATTCTGGAGATCCAACCAGTTTGCAAAGAAAAAGAAGCAACTGGCTTTGTTTGTCTTAAATAATTCAGTCCTTGGCAGGTACAACTGTGACAAATGCAGTCTATTTAGCTGCTATCTTTGTCTGCAACTTCATTTGCAAGGTTATCACTGATCTAGCAAGAACTGCATGATTTCTTCCTACATAGCAGCATTTCTTTTCTTAGTGAGCCTCCCTCAGGCCACATTTGTTAGCACATGCTGCACAGAATAAATAATTGATTTATATTGATAAAATAGTTCTGAATCCAAGTCATCTTAGCTGGAAAGTGAATATTCTTCCATTACTGGATTCATTTGTCCTATTGAGCTATTTTGCAGAACAAGTTGTTAATGATATTGCAGCATCTTCTAGTGTAGAATTGCCCAACCTGCCATCCTCCAGTTGCCATGGGACTACAGTTGAAACTACGTTTAAGCATGTTCATGTGTTGTGAAACAGGGAAGCTGTGAGCATCCTAAACAAAGGCAAGTCCAAAAACACTAGAGAATTCCTGGAATCCTGCCACTCAGACAAATTTCCCATCAACAGGCACACAGAGATAAACAACTTCCACACGCTATTCAAAAAAGACAATCAGAAAGCCAAAAAGGAAACAAAAAGACCAAATCACCACCTCACTAACAATCAACACCCACCTGAGCAAAGATCAGCACCAACATAGAACAAAAATCAAGAAGTAAAGAAAACCCCAATCAAGGAACCACCAATACAGACAAGCAAGCTAACAGTTAACAACAGCCTAATGAAGGAACTACCAAGAAGATCACTCCAATCAACACTAATAAGATAAGCCACTAGCATATAAAATGAGAGCAATTCTCCACTCCCTTCTAACACTGATGATGTAACCTAGTTTGGTAATGAAATGTGCCTCCCCCCCCCCAAAAAAAAAAAANCCCCCCCCCCCAAAAAAAAAAAAAAAACACCACCAAGCTCAGAGAGCGCCAAAGATCCCATGGTTCAACCGGGACCAAAAATTTTTCTTCGATGCAAACTACTACCTTACCTAGCAAAATCCTCCCATGTAAATAGATAACAAAACATATTTAAAAAGTACACAGATCAAGTCTTGGTTGGACTGTTATGGTAAACACTATAGTTGTCGCCCAAAATAAACTGTAACATTTAGACATAGTGCCTGTTCATATTAATAAATATGGTGAAAGCATTCCACACTTTATCTGAATTTAATCTTTACAGGAGAAGGGCCCATTAGAAATGGCATAGTGGCTTGCATATTTTAAAGGGAGAAAGATACTACAGTTAGAGATAACCCATATTACAGAGAATTTTTATAGCTAGGGGTTGAACTGTGGAGTCCTTGGTTCTCTCTGAGATTGGTTGTTTATTTGCAGATGCCTTATTACTCAACTTGGTAACATCATTAACGCGAGCGAGTGTGAGCTTTGCTCCTTGTTTATGAACAATAGCTTGCCCTGTCTGTTTTGGTGGGGATGTAGTTTCCTCCTTGGTAATTATAAATATATGAGATATATATGTTTTGGATGACTTTGTTAAGTTTGTGTGCTATAATAATGCCATTTGATTGTAAGAGTCTGTTGGCTGTTTCTGAGACACTGTTGATATATGGTAATGTAATCTTAATAGAGTATGTTACAGTCCCATCAGTTAAGGATGTACACCTAATAGGACCACAAAAATGGTCCTTCTCAGTGGTGGCTCTTCTCTATCATTCCCCCAAGGCACAGTACAGTTAGTCCCCACTTACTGCTTTTCCCAAAGGCCCTAAAAATGTGGTTTCATCAGTGGGCCTGGAGCAGTGGTGAGATTCAAATATTTTTACTACTGGTTCTGTGGGTGTGGCTTGGTGGGCATGGCAGGGGAAAGGATACTGTAAAATCTCCAGTCAGAGGTGGCATTTGCCGGTTCTCTGAACTACTCAAAAGTTCTGCTGCTGGTTCTCCAGAATTGGTCAGAACCTGCTGAACACCACCTCTGGCCTGGAGACTATAAATCAGTGGTGGGCTGCTGCTGATTCGGACCAGTTCAGGTGAACTGGTAGTTCCAACAATCAGCTGGCCCTGCCCACCCACCAATGCCCTATCCTGTCCTTTATTTCCTGCTTTCTAGCTCATCTCAATTGCGTGGCACAGCTGATTCTCCCTACCTGCTGTTCTACTTACCATTGCTGACTTGAAAGGTAAGCAGTTGAACTTCTAAATGCTCTATTTTCAACACTGTGTGCAAGTGCCTTACACACGCACGCACTCACCGAGCCAGTTGTTAAACCAGTTGAACCCACAACTTCTACAAATGGATATGGAACAAATCAAGTGATGATTTGATTGTATTGTTGCTGCCAGGGATGAGTTGGGTTTTTTTTTTAATGGGTTTCCCTTATATGGTGGATTTTTAAATGTTGTAAGCTGCCCAAAATCACTTATCTATGAGTTGGGTGGCTATATAAATTTGTTGAATAAATCAATCAGTATATCCCTTTCATAACTTATGTTGGTTGTACCATATTGAGTCCAGTGATCAAAGACTGTTTGATAAAGTTGTGTAGGTATTGATTTTATTGGGAAATGTTGGTTAGGCATTCTGCTTCCTTTTTTGAATGTTCTGAATTGCTGCAGTGCATCTGCATTCATCAAAAACATCTCAGAAACAATTAAACAATTAAAAGTCTGCTGCAGTACCCAGCAGATAGCACCATTTTGTTATTGTTTAAACCTCAGTCTAAATTATACAGCAGGGAAATTGATGGTAATTTAACACAGTTATGTTTTGAATACATATTATATAGATCACATTGCATGGATCAGTGGAGAAATCAGAAGCAAATATTTATCTTCCCTATCAAATAGATGAGCCAGGGGTGGTTTGTTCACTTCCTGCAATTGATTAAAGGACATGACTTATGGATGAGCAACTGCTCAGACATCAGAAAGCAAAAGAAACTAAAGCGAGCCATTAACTGGGCACAATTCAAGGTGCTGATTACGACCTCTAGAGCCTTTTGTGGCTTAGGATGTGGACTGCTCCCTGATTTCCTTCCCTAAGGGGTTTCTGTTCATACAGTAAGATCAGGAAGGCTGTTTTCTCCAGATTCCTTCCATTTAGGAATGTCATCTCCAGGGATTATAGAAATGTCCTTTTCAGCTGCAGTCTTCGTCTCCTCGGGAACAGCATTTCTACTGAGATCAAAGTAACAGCCAACCTATACTTTTTTTAAAAAAAGGCATTAAAATCTAGATATTCCAGATGATCTGTTTATTTATATATATATATATATATTGCTGTTTATTCCAGAAAAAAAAGATAAGTTCTTGAATTTATATTTAGAGCTTTCTTCACTGATTGAAGGAACTCATCTAATACTGTAAAACCAGATGGTCCAAAGGTTCAGTTAAGCAGTTAATAAGCAATTCCAAAATGTGATTAGAAAAGAAAACATGAAAATCCTAGGTCCATAAAAGCACTGACTGCTATTTAGGCTAAGATGGCATTTCCTCATCTCCCAGAGCTCTAAACTTGCCAAAGATCTCTGTCTTGCAGTCTCATCCCCCTGTCCCCCAATCCTCTTTAGAAGCAACTGTGTGGAGCAGGGGTTGCCAACCGTTCAGAACTCAAGGACGACCAAACTCATAATTTTAAATCCCGCAGACCAGGGACCCTGGGAAAATTAAAAAAAAAAGTCTGCAGGAAAATTCCCTAACCCATTTTCCTACCGATCGATTGTTCTTTATTTGGGATCATAGGATACCGTCTCCAGCTCCGTTCTCAGGGGGAGAGAGAGACTTTTGGCTTCATGCAAGGAAAGCATCATAAGTCTTCTTTTCTCTTCCCCAAATTTCTCCAGAAATGAGTCTTTGCTGGCACAGCCTCTTGGATCAGTATGCCATGCAGGTTCCTATGACTCATTTCTAGTGGTTTGGGGGAGAGAAAGAAAGACTTTTGCTGCTTTCCTTGTGTTCAGCCAAAAGCAGAAGAAAGAAATGGAAAGAAGCAGCCAGGTGACCAGGCGAGGCATGTAGGGACAGTGGGGCAAGTTCCCCCCTCTGCCCTTCCCCCCTCCCCTCACTATCTCATGTTGTTTGCAATGCAAGCCTTGTGTTCCCGCGGGCCATGTGGGCACTGCAGCCTTGTGTTCCTGTGCAGCCTGGATTAATTGCTTTGGAGATGACATTTCTCGGCGGACCACCAAAATTTTCTCATGGACCACCAGTGGTCCCTGGCCCATTGGTTGGCGACCACTCGTCTGGAGCACTTGTGGGCAATTGCAAGTCCTCTCCTTGTCTGGAGGGGAATCCTGAAGCATTGGTCCACCTACCGGCACTTCAGGCATTTGTTGGCTCTGCTTCAATTCACCGTTTCTTCCCCAGAAGTTAGCTTGTATTTTGTTTCACAATAATTACAACTTAACAACAAGCTGTGCTTAATATGGGTAGCTGAAATACCTAGGAGTAAAAGGAAGCAAGTGAGCATGACAAGGTATACACTGGGTCTGTAGAACCAAGACATTGCACTGCAATCATTGAGATTTTACATAGCTAACATTCTAACATATCCTTATTCTGCCATCACAAATAAAATACCCTGCCTTTTCAAATCTACCAAACCTCTTTATTTTCTCCTCTTTTTCTCTCTCAAGTTAGGCAAGAACAAGAAAAGAAGATAAAGGCTGAGAGAACAAGATTGTAATGATCTAATCATAGGAAACAATGTGTTCTTTTGATTTACAAAATATAATATGGTTTGTTTTGATCTAAGTTAATACTTTGGATTAACCCAGCCACATTCACCATCGTTTTCCATGTGGTACAAAGCCAGGCTATTTTGCTTTATTCAATAAAACATAGTGAATTGAACCATAGTTTAGTATGTGTGATCCCAGTCAATGTATTGCTTGAATAATAACAAACTCACATGTTGAACAACAATCTTCTCAGTCACATTCTTTCTCTTCACCCTAAATTTAATACAGATGTTTCCTTCTCTTAAAAATCATGAGAAATGTGGGCTTACTTACATGACCCACTTCTGTCCAGGGAACTTGTAATGAGTCAACTAGGCCATGCTGTTTTTCAGCCTGTGGTGAGTTTTCTGTGTATGTGTTGCTATAGAAGAAAATTTCAACCCACATCAGATTCTGATATAACCTAGCCCTTTTTTGAGTGTGTAGAGTGTGCCAGAAAATGGCAACTAACATGGTTGCTAAAGTCAACACAGACATTTAAAGAGAGCTTTAATTTAATTCTTGAATGGCCACATTTGCAGAAACTCTGGAATTTCCATATACAGACTGTTTCTATTTTTACAACTGCTGCAAAAACTGAAACCAATAATCATTTGTATAACATCATCATCCAAGCAGACTATAGCCTTCTTCATAAAACTTGATCTCTCTGGCTGGATATCCCCTTAGAATGAAAAAAAGAAAAACATTGGATACACATACTTCTTCCATACACCAGCCAAGTATCAGATCCAGCTCCTGCCACATCACAAGGCTAGGCTAAATGCTAGGTAATAAAGTCCAGCACAAACTCTTCCACAATTTCCAGATGTTTTGGGTGGCATCTTCAAGAATTATTACATTTCCCATTCTAATGCATTTCAAATCAATGGTCCCCTCTGTCCTGGTCCTGATGACTGAGAACCTCCACTGACATTTAGGTCCATTAGCTCAGTAGTTCTCAACCTGTGGTACACAGACACCTTGGGGGGGGGCACAATATTGGCACAGGTGGGTCCTCAAAGGCTTGAAGAAATGTTACGATTTAAAGTTAAGCCTTGAGGGTCCATGCTCATCGTCCAGGGCTACAAAAGGTATTTAAAGGGGGTCCATGGTGAAGAAATGATTGAGAACCACTGCCTTTAGCCTTCCCTTTTAAAAAAAACAATCCCCACATGTCAAGTAATGGATATCCAAAATAAATTCTGGGCTTACAAAACTTGATAATTATGGTTTAAATCTTCAAATCCTTGCAAAGATGACCTGGGATACGTTTCTCCATTGTTTGTTTCAAGGGAAATTTTGACTGTCCTAGTGTAGCTGGAGTGATTATTGGATCCTTATTGCCTGGGAATTCTGGAGCATGCTAAGGTGGTGAAGGCAGTGTTTAAGTGGCAACATAACCAGTTCAGCATCATAACTTTTTGCTCTGCAAGACCAAAAATGCTTCCTTTTTTGGAAGCTTTTTCTTTAATGTGTGAGAAGACTTGCCACTTGACTTTTCATAATCTATTCTTATTTAAGCAGCTGCCTCTGGTCCTTTTGCTAAAGTTCAGGGGTAGAATAGAGACTATAACCTTGCTTCATAATTTTTAGATCACTGGATCAGGAGCAACTAAAGAACTAATTACTTACAGCAAGTGGTGAAATATATTTATTTCAATTACTCGCAAATAACATGGACATGAACACTAATGAGAACTCTTATATACCCACTGTGTACACTTTACATACTTTTGTTTTCAGGGAATGCTTTTCAGAAACTGCAGAAGCCTAGGAACCCTGAAGCTACTACAGTCAAGATGAAAGGTTCTGATGCAGTCCAACCATTGTTTTTGTCTTCTTGCTTACCTTCACCACTCTATAAATAGACAGAGTGTCTTATTAAAATGTTAACAAGTTTCATTCTCTGAGAGGAGAAGGAGCCAGTGTTTCATCATCACCAGCAAGGGAATCAAAGAAAAGTACAAGCACTCAGGAGACACAAAAACCCAAAGCATTTTGACAATGTGTTCAACAAAGCTGCTGCAGAAAAACAAATATTCAAATGAATAAATGTTTGGTTTTGGGGTTATGTTTTGTTTTTGCTTAAATCCCAGAACAATTGTGACATCCTGTCCAGATGGCCTTTTCTAAACTGAGATTGTTTCAGGTCTAAAAATGCTGTAAACATCTCATTTTCAGAAATGAGAAAGCACACCCTCAAGGCACCCTCACATCATCAAGGCATTTGCCTTTCAAGGTATCATTCCTATTTTGCTTGCATAACTGGAACAGAAAACAAGCAAAATGCTTCATAGGCCTGACAGTTGAGAAAGAAAATTTGCTTGGTCCACAGGGATCTTACTCTCTTGTAGGATGTACCCTGTTTAGAGAATCATGGTTGAAGGGAGCCTTTTTTCCCCTCGTAAAACAAGTTCTGAATTAAAACAAACTCCATAGGTGGCTATCCAAACTCTGCCCATGGACTTCCAATGAAAGAAAGCCATCAACACATAGTGTGTAGTTCCCACCATTGAAAAATAGTTTACATTTATAAGACGAATATCAAGAAGATTCCTCTAATATTTATCATTTCCCCCTTTACAGTATATAGTCACCTATAAGCTAAGCCTTTCCAATGATTCCTTACCGTTCCAATAGCATTTGTTTTCCATATACCTGATATTTCAAGTATTCTCTGAACAGTTCCCATTTTCCTGCAACTTCTCAAAAATGCAATATGCATTTTGGCACAAAGTTCTGAATCCAGAGAATTGAATGGAACAATCCTTTCTTTTGACTAGGAAACTATTGTTTTATCAATGCAGCAGCCACTGTCAATGTGCCAATAATGGCTGAGTCATGCAAAACTGAGGTTCCTCAGTTTTATTTCAATTTGGTGGTGGCTTATAGTGCATGGACTATTTTTATAGTTTTTACATTTTACCCACTTCCAAACAGAGGGGAAATGATATCCCTTTTCCCAATAATTCTATAACTGAATGCATCGATAAAATTAGAAAGGTCTCCAGAGCTGCACAAGTAAAGTTTTTCCATATTGCTGCAGTACCGCCCATGTGCTTGGATCTTTCTGCTATCTTGAAAAACTCATCATCATGCTACTAATACCATCATAAATATACCCTTGTTCTGAGAATTGCTGTGGAATTTAATGGCAAATCTATGGTGAATCAGGCATTCTGCAACTGATTCTAAAATTCATACATGTTTGTGAAAGTAAGGCAACATGTCTCCATTGCTTTTCTACTGATCAGAATCAGTGATGTGCAAGGATAGATCCTAGGAGGAATGGAGCCTTGTTATTTTCTTCTTCCTCCCAGGGGGTCTTGTTCAAGAGCACCAGAGGGGAGTGCGCAAGATTTCTTGTGCAGCAGCTTGGACTGGAAACAGCTAGTCCTAAAAAATAGGTCTCTCAAAGCTCTGGTTAGTAATATTTATTAGGAAGACAGCTCAAGTAACAGCAGCAGAATTCCAGAAAGCATTGTACTTTCAAATGAGAAGCCTACATGTAAGCAATTTTGGTTAGGAAGGTTTTTTTTTTCCTTTTAACATGAAGGAGGAGATATTTGTCTACTAGGCTTCTTATCAGTGTGAGAACCAGCTTTTGCAAGATGGAAACGGGGAGTGCATGTGTGACTGTACATCTAGATTCTAGATGCATATGAAAATCAATTTTAGCTGTAGAGATTAATTTTTAAATGCGACCACAGCACCCTAAAGAGAGTTAGGAAAGCCAATCAACATGGCTGTTGCTGGTAAAGAATACATTTGACATGCTCTGATCCTTTGTCCTCCCCCCAAGCAGTTGGAGCTTTGAAGATAATAGAAGTTTCCAAACTATCATTAAAACTGGGGCGAGGAAGAGCACTTACAGAACTGCAATCTAGATGTAAGCAACCTGAATTTCTTCTAGGGTGTGCAGCACATTGTAGTAGGCAAGCTCAATCATGAAGGGCATTTATGAGATTTCCAGCTCTGTCATTGATGGGCCAGCAGCCTAAGAGACAGAGGTGGTATTCAGCAGGTTCTGACCAGTTCTGTAGAACTGGTAGCAGAAATGTTGAGTAGTTCAGAAAATTGGCAAATACCACCTCTGACTGGCCCCACCCCCCTCTATTCTCTGTGTCCTTCCCCACCAACCCATGCCCACCAACCCATGCCACATTCACCAAGCCACGCCCACAGAACTGGAAGTAAAAAATTTTGAATCCCATGACTGGAGAGAGAGCATTTAGCGCCACATCAGCAGGCAAACAAATGGGCAATCCTGGACTCTTTGCTTAGGAGATAGTGAGTCCAACCAGGAGAAAAGGAAGAAGAAGGCATTCATTGCAAGGCTCATTTGAAAACCACAGACAGGGCAGCAACAATTGTGTGTACAGCTTTTAAGATGGTATTGACTAAGACTGCTCTCAGACAACACACATGCATATTCATATCCAAGTCAATTGTTTGTATTCATCCTTTCTTAACCTCCCCACCCAGCTCCAGCCATGATGTACAGGAAGTATTTTCATGGCAGCTAGGAGTTCTGCAAAAGTGTCAGCTTGGGAAAGACTGCCTCATATAGTTTCTTCTATAACAGTTGCTCGGAAGAAAGATGGGATTCAAACACAACAAACACATTTCAAACAGACTGCAGTTAAATATCAGTTTTACTTGGGAGAATTGGGTTTTAATCCTTGTTCAATCTTGTACTCAATGCAATAAATCACCACACAATTCAATGGCTGAAAGGTAAAAGGGGACAATAATATGGGGTAGGCAGGGTGTCATGTGCTGGGGAAGGCAGGAGATTCAGGCAGTTCAAATGAGTATAAAGATTTATTGCAAACTTATGCTCTCTACAAGAATCTGGCCAACTAGCGGTCAAGAGCAATGAATGGGAGATAAGAAAGGCATTCAAGATGGGCTGGACTTAGATCTGTTGCAGGCACTCAGTGACTCGTGACTTATGATGCCTTTGACCACCCCCCTCAGGCTCAGCCTGTTCATCTCCTATGGTGTGTGTGGGATTTTAATCCCAAAGGATATATGTAATCCATCATTTTGGGGTTCTGGAGAGGAAAAGTGATAATCAATCAATTAATTGCAGAAATAAAATTCTGGAACTAATATTATACTATGGATATATTTCTGTCTTGCATTTGCCACTCATTGGAAATTTGTAGGACCACAGAGGCTCACGTGGCTAGGATGCTGGGTTCAGAGGTAGTGTTCAGCAGGTTCTGACCAGCTCTGGAGAACCGGTAGTGGAAATTTTGAGCAGTATGGAGAACCGGCAAATACCACCTCTGACTGGAGATTTTACAGTATACTTCTCCTGCCATGCCCACCAAGCCACGCTCACAGAACTGGTAATAAAATAATTTGAATCCCACCACTGGCTGGGTTGGAGGATAACAAGATTGTGTTTGGGACACAAGTGCTGTTTTGGAGCAGGGTTTTGCTCCCGTTCTTCACTCCAGCTCCTGCTGGGGACATGAAAGAAGCCTCCTATTGGGTAACCTCTGGCCAATGATGTCACCATCTAATTCTTTCTATCACAAGTGCAATGCAATTGGATATTCGTCAGTTTGCAAAGTTTGAAAATATTTGTAAAACATATTGAAAATACATCAAGACAAAAATAGAACAGAGCAGAGCACCAAGAACCTTACAATTCAACCCTGAGCTACAAGTATTCTCTTCTATCAGTATGAAGATTTAAAAGGAAAATAAAGAACAATAAGCAGGGATGTCCTCAACAAAATATGCATAATATATTTGCATAATATATACATATGTCTATATGCATGATATGTAATGCACAAGAAGATATACAATATGTGATCTTAAGGAAAAATATAAATATTTTAAACATGCAAGTTCAATATTTTTACCCAGAACAACATTTGTATAGAAGAAAGTGGTCAATTAGGAATAACTTTATTATTCCTATTATTTGATGATTATTCTTCAAAGCTTTTGCTGCTGCATTAATTTTTCAGCGAAAGTCATTTTCCACATTTTAAAATACCACTGATCCAAACAAAGCTGCACTTATTTAAAAACAATGGAAAAATAAATTGCTTCAGAATTTCTTTTAATGAGAAACAGCTCGGAAATGCTAAAAATAAATAACAACAGTAGAAGTTATTTTGAAGACCATGTGTTGATTTCCCAATTTCTGCAAAATCTTTTGACCAAACAGAATAATCAATGAAAGGCTCTCATCAAAGGTGTCAATTTTACTTATTTACTTACAATGCCCCCGATTTTTGTTTCTATAGTGTTTTTTCGTTCAAGGTTGTGGGAATGAAGCTGGTCTTTGTGCCGCTTCCATTCCCTACCGTCATCTAAGAGTAGTCGGTAAGACCGGGGGCCTGTAATTTGGGTGATTGTGGCTAGAAGCCACAATGGGTCCCTGGTAAGGTTTTTGGCATAGACTAGGTCGCCAATTTCAAACATACGGTATTTGCTGGAGGAATCGGGGGGTTTGTCCCAGGTGTAAGTGGGGTGCAATCTGTTCCGGTGAACGTACAGTTTCCTACCCATGTCGAAGTTCTGGCTGGGCTTTTGTTGGTTGTGCTCTCAGGGAATATGGCTGGCAAAGTTTAGTAGTTCCGGTTTTAGTTTTCTTGTACATGTCCCCCAATTGTCCATTCATTAGGCCTCCTTTAGTTACCGAACCATGACATTCAGCCCTGCCCGTTCCGCAGAACGGATGGACCGGTGCAGTTAAACGCATTCGGATACCCCTGGCAGCCAGATACTGCTTTCAAATTGGTAATGCTAGTAAATTGGGGCCCGTTATCCAACAGTACATCAGGTGGAGCCCATGTAATCGCAAACTAGTTTTGTCTAGCTGTTTTCCTGACAGCATTCACGTGTTTGCTGGAAGAACCATGGGTGAACTTCGAACCAGTTTTGAGTATGCATCCCACAACTATAAAATTGTTTCCTTTTCGTTCGGCCCAGCAAAGTCAATCATGTATCTAGACCATGGACCCGGGCGAGTTTCCAGTCTCCTTACTGGTGCCTGTGGGGGGGTAGGCCTGCAATTTTTGACCAGTCATGGCAATGTTGCCACCCAGCGTTCAATGTCTTTTCCAGCCTGCCACCAAGACATAACTCCTGGCCAGGGGCTTCATTTTGAACTATGCCCAGGGTGCCCCTGTGCAAGCACGCCTCAGAATGTCTTCCTGCAGACTGTTCAGAATCACCAACCCCTGGTCACCGACCATAAAATGCACCCCTTTTTTCCATGGACAGTTTGGTCTGTTCTGGTACGAATGGTTTAAAAGTCTCAGTTTTGTTCTCCTAAAGACCTTTACCTACCCAATTAATATGTGCGCTTGTCAAAGGGTCCTTTGGCTGTGGGCTCCTCACGATGTCCATCGCAGTTAGTGTACGTCTGGGCAGGTTCAAGCTGAAGTATGGAGGTCCATTTGGAGCAGGGTCGTCTTCATGACACGGGCAAGAGGGGAACGGCTGGAGGGTGTCACGCGTGTAGATGGCTTTTGCCAGATTCGTAAATCAGCGTGTCAGGAGTAGCAGCGAGGAACTCAGACCACCTTCGTCATTCTAGTGACAGAATGGTTTGGGGTTGGCTTGTTGCCTGCCAGGATTTCCAGAGAAGGGGGCTTGTGATCGGTTATTTTGAAAATGTTCTACTGTATAAGGTATCTCTTTGAACCTTTCGACTTTCTGTCAGTGATTGCAGGGCTCTCTTATTGAGTTGACAATGGTATTGCGTTCCGACCTTGGAGAGCATCTTTGGAGTAAAAGCGTGACCAGTGCTCTCTGCGTCCTGGTAGCTGGTGGCTCAGGATGGTGCGCCCCAAAGGCGATGCATCACAGGTGACCGTCAAAGGCAGGGTATTGCTAAACTGGAATCAGAAAAAGGTGTCTGCTGTTAATAGCTCCTTAATACTTGGCAAGACTTTGTGTATCCCGGTGGCCCCGATGTCAAGGTGGTTTTTTTTTACTAGTAGTCGATGTAGGGGATCTGCTATTGTTAGCCCCTTATGGGGCAGGAAACAACTGTAAAAATTTATTGCAGGCCCCTCGGAATGCTTCAACATCAGTTTTGTTCCTGGGTCTAGGAGCATCTTTGATAAGCTTCACTTTTCTTTTGGCTGGGGTGATGCCTTTGTTCATCGATTAAATAGCCAAAAATTCAACCTGGTTGGTGGCTAATTCACATTTCTCTCTTTTTACTTTGAGGCTTGCTTTTCTAAAACTGTTAAGACTTCTCTTAATCTGGTCTTGGCCTGTTGGCATTTTTTTTTCTGAGACCAGTACATTCCGTCAAGTAAGGGACGACACCACGCTTTGAATTCCTTTAGCAGGTAATTCCATGAAGGCTTTGGGGAACAGGCCTGGGGCAACGCTAACGCCGAATTGGAAGACGGTTACACACTTGATGCCCTCTATTGTGTTTACAATAAGTCTGTGCGCTCTGCAGTAATGGGATCATGGGGTAGTGTTGATATGCCTGTGCGAGATCAAGCTTTCGCAAAAAAAAAATATTTCCTACCCCCAGCAAGTGGCAGTTAAATATTGGCATACCAGTACTGGTATGTGCTTTGTTGGGAGCGCATAGGTTTTAGAGTTGCCTCATGTCTCCACAGATGCGCACTGACCCATCTGGCTTCAACCAGTGTGGCCGATAGGGGTTTTCCCACTGGCATGGTCGATTTGGCCTCTAAAACCTCTTGAAGCTATCATTGTTCAGTTGTTCATGCAATTTTTGGGTTTTAACACGAACGAACGACGCGTCTGGCCTTTAAACACGATGGGGGCTATTTTTTCGGGTCTGGCTTAAATGAAATTGGGGGTCCCCTTGTACTTGCCTAGAGTCCTGTTTGAAAACAATCCTGGAATTCTGTAGCAGGCTCTCCTCCAGTTTGCTGTGGCACCTGCGGTTAATACCGTCATCCTGATTCCAAGGGCACGAACCTTATCGCCATCACCTAGCAGACAGGGGTGATTCGGTCGCCGATAGTCAGAGGCAAGATTCGGTGTAGTTTCTTAAATTTGACAAGGAATGTCCAAGGGCTACTACCAAGGAATTCGATTTCCTGGTAGTCTTTTAAAACCAGTCTTTTGTTTCTGGTAGTTCTCTCTGTTACATGTTCGGTATCAGGCCGCCGGATGGTTACTCCAGGATGCCATACGACTAGAACCACCCTAAGCCTTCGACTTCCATCTCGCAGGGCCCCGCTTCGATGCCACCTCTATCCGAACCTTCCTTCCCATTTCTGCCTGAGCATTGCGATGTTGACTGTCTGATGCGTTTCTTCCTGGTCACCAGTTCTTTTGCTACTGGTCCATCTACTGCCCGCTTTGGTCTTTCTTCATGTCTGTGAGAGGTGCTGCCGGCGTCTTTTTGGGAACTATTAGCTCTTTTTGTCGCGGCAGAGCCTTTCGACCTCGCTCGCCCCCCTTTTTTTATTACAACCCTGCCTATGGTGCATCAAGGAACCTGCATTTCCAGCGTGGATGGTTTGCTTCCGCAACATGCACATTGAAACTCCGCCAATTTCTCCCTCTTTTAGCGCCATTTCCTATTGAATGGGAGTCTATGGACGTCTTCATCTTTGTCCTCAATATCACTCCCTGT
>BHFT01024903.1:0-95790 GCA_004320025.1 Laticauda laticaudata | reverse complement strand
GAACTGAAGTCTACAAAGAGGACCCTTGCGTAGGTATTTGGAGATTCAAGGTATTGTAGGATGTAATGCAGAGCCATATTAACAGCATCATCTGTTGATCTATTTGCTCGGTATGCAAACTACATGGTATCTAACAGTGGATCCGTGATGGTTTTCAGGTGATCAGCCTTAACTTGGTGTAGGGTTTCCTGCCTAAGCAGGGGGTTGGACTAGAAGACCTCCAATGTTCCTTCCAACTCTGTTATTCTATTCTATTCTATTCTATTCTATTCTATTCTATTCTATTCTATTTTAAATATCGCTTTCCAGATTGATGCCTGTTTGTGTTTTCCAACTGCCTGCTGGAAGATAATTACTTAAAAGGGGTTGGAACTTTTTCCACCAGCAGGATAACTCTTTGGAAACCAAACATAATGGGACCAAATTTGGTTTGGGTGGAGAAGTTGGAAAAATAATGGTTGTGTTTGAAATGGGTTAGATCTATCAAGGGGCTGTGGGGAAACAAACCTAAGAAAAAATCCATGCAACTCCATGGGAGACACGTTGGACAGCATTTAGGATGCTGCCAAAACATCCATCCATTCTAAGACTCCTCTTTCCCAATCACATGACTCGGAAGGCAACTATTATTAGCAGGTTCAAAACCCACTCAGAATCATCTGAACCACAAGATGGATAGCAAATACATTTGATAAAAATAGCTAACTATCCAATTAATTAACTCTGGAAACTGTGTCTTCCTGCTTTCCACATCTTCTTTAAATTGGACTGCATTCAAATGAATTAAACTAGGTAGGAAGGTTTTAGAAGAAGGACACAATAGTATAGTCAGTGTTTTATATTAGAAAGCATTCTAAAAGTTTCTGTTGAAATATGTTCATATTAGCTTTTATTAAACACCAGCTTGAATTCTGTGTTAGATTTTGCAGCAGAAATTCAAATCTAGAAAACACACACGGATGACTGATTCAGCAGGATTCATTAACTTCTTTATATACATAATAACATTCGAAGTAAAGTTTACAGTACTGATTGTAGATTCTTCCAACCTAACACAAGCAGCAGCTTCAGAGTTCAGAGAAGAGACTAGAGCCACGCCCAGGTTACTTCCAGTTTCACTTTCCAATTCAGTTTCCATTGGCTGGTCTGTTGCCATGCCTATTCATTGACTGACTTCGTTACAAAGCTCTATTCCAGTTCATGAATATACTCTGATACTCCTCCCTTCATAACTGGAATAGAAATAAATCCAATTAACTTAATATTCTTCTCATGGTGCACTCCACCCAATGGCTTGGTCATTGTGTTGGCCAGATTGTCTTCTGATGCACAGTGAAGCAAGCTAATCAATTTATCTTTGATGACATCTCTTACATTACGATATTTAATGTCCACATGCTTGCTTCTATTAAATCCTGTAACAGCTGTACATACCAAGTTACCTCTGAACAAAGTTCAGACAAAGCAATAAATTCTGTGTCTGCATAGAAATGGCTACTGGACATTGTTTTCTGGACATCCAACCAATTAAAGCCCCTCCAAACAATATCACAATCCCAGAATTGGACTTTCTGATTTTTACATCATTTGCATAATTACTATCAACATAGCATTTCAATTTTAATTCTTCAGAGACCTGTATTTGAAGACCTACATTACCAGTTTCCTTCAAATACCTGAGAATCCTTTTTACACCCATCCAATGAAATTGCGTTGGTGCAGCAGTAAAGCGACTCAAAATGCTTACTGCACAAGCTATGTCTGGTTTGGACCACTGTGACAGATATAACAGGCTCCTTATTGCTGACTGATATATCTCTTGATCACAGGCTTCACTTTCATCCTCACCCAAACTGTTATGAAAATCTGTACTCATAGGTGTTGGAGCAGTGTTACAATCTTTCATGTTATATCTCTCCAACAATTGTTCAATTTTTCTTTTTTGACTGAGAATATAACCACCTTTCTCAGATCTTTGTATCTGTACACTGAGATATTTTTTTATTTCTCCCAAATTCTTTAATTCAATTTTTTTCTCCAACTTATTAGCAAATTCGTTTACCTGTGATACATCCTNGCTTGGTGGGTGTGGCAGGGAAGGATACTGTAAAATCTCCAGTCAGAGGTGGGATTTGCTGGTTCTCTGAACTACTCAAAATTTCAACTACCAGTCAGAATCTGCTGAATACCACCTCTGGCTTGAACCATGTAAATTTCTTCCTCTAAATCTGTATTGAGGAATGCAGTACTTATGTCAAAATACCAAATTTTATGGCCATGTGCCACTGCCAAATCTAGTGTCAGCCTGATGTTTTCACTCTTTACAATTGGTACAAATACCTCATCATAGAACACTTTTTCATCTGTGAAAACCCTTGTGCCGCTAACCTTGCTTTATATTGTACCCCATTATTGGGCAGTACTTTCTTCTTGTATACCACTTGCATCCTACAGCTTTGCTATCCTGTGGCAAAGTCATAGATGTGAACACTTTATGTTCATCAATGGATTTCATTTCTTTATCCATAGCTTCTTTCCATTTTATTTGTTCAAATTTAGGTAATGCCAAAACTTTCTTGGCTCATACCATATATTATACTCTTCAACTTTACCAGCAAAATACCTGTCAGGTGGAATCCCCTTGTTCCATTGCTCTGACCTGCATGGCATTGATTGCCTAGTGCTTTAACCTTCTCTTGCTTCCTATCTTTTTCAGGTTCTCATCCCTGAACGCTGACGCCATTACTAAGTGAGTTACCATCACGAAGTGAATCTCTATCACCAAGTGA
The DNA here is from genome assembly GCA_004320025.1 of Laticauda laticaudata. Lineage (NCBI taxonomy): Eukaryota > Metazoa > Chordata > Lepidosauria > Squamata > Elapidae > Laticauda > Laticauda laticaudata. The sequence continues at coordinate 93,001 of BHFT01024903.1, read as the reverse complement.
ATCAATCCAGAAATTTGCATCAATTGTTTCAATTTTGCTCTGCAAAGCTAGCAGACCTTGACATTCTTTTGCTCCCAAAGTGATAGCTCTTTGAGCCTGGCTCATAGCCCATAAACCTGAGCTTTCTAGCCTTTGATCGTCCCTTTCTTCTAATTGCTTTTGGAATATGCATCCACACATTGCTTCCAAACATCCTTAAATGTGCCAGAGATGGTTTTCTCCCATATAATACTGCATATGGAGTATCATTGATGGAGGAACTCCACAACCAATTAATTAAATAATTAGCAGTCAACATGGCTTTACCCCAATATGACTTGCTCAGACCAGAATCCTTTAGCAGTGAGTCCTTCATGGTTTGTAAGATTCCATTCCGCCTCTCAGAAACATCATTCTCAGCTGCTGTGCATGGATTTGTGTGTCTGTTTTATTCCTAACTGTCTCAACCACTGTTGAAAACTTGTTGACATGAATTCTGAACCTCTGTCAGTTTGCAGCTGACATAGCTGTTGTTTATACCTTCTTACTCCTATGAGCTGCTCAGAGCATCCAGTAGTCGTGGGAGGTGCTTAGTCTCCGCATTCACAGGCTGAGCTTGATTTGTGGAACGCTCCTCCTCCTCCATGTGACTCCTCCCTCAGGGCGTTCCCGCAAGTTTTTTGCTGCCGCTCATGCGAGACAGGCAGTGCCTTTGGATACTTCCTTGACTGAAACAGGAATATTAGCAGTTTGATTGCAATTAGGTTTTCCTTTGGTTTTTTTTCCTTTGTCTTTTACCTTCAAGCCTAAATCAGTCTGAAGAGCCGCGGGCTTAAGGGAAGCGCTGTTCGGCGTGCCCCCCCCTACTCCAAAAAAAAAAAGGTGGTGGGAGGCTTTTGGAGCTGCTCTGCCTCACCTCCCCACAGCCAAAATTTTCTTTCCTCTGCCAGTTTGATTGCTGCTGTGTCTTTAAATTCAGTTTGCTTACTAGAGGCTTGATATTCATTTTAAAAGTCGTATCACCCTTACACCCCCCCCCGCCGCCGAACGGCCATTTCTTTCAGTGGGGAAGTTAATTAGGATTAATTCCCTTCTCTGGCATTCTGTTAATTTTGAGAGCTCAGGCTTCGTTTGAGCTCTGGCTTGCAGGAAGCTGGCTGCTGAGAAGCGTGCAAAAAGACTTTAACTAATTGATTTGGCCATCTTGAGTGGCACCTCGTGGCTGCGGCGCCCTATTTATCTTTTGTGAGGCTGTGTGAGGTATTTTCTGCTCAAAGCAGGCAAAGAATCCCTTCAAGATTCTGAGAAGCTGTCCTTACCCTATTTGGCTACCTGCACTACGAGGATAATTAATTTGCTTTTTAAAATTGTTGGCTCACAGCCTTAGTCTCAGTGGCACAGCAGCAAGCACCTAGGCCATGTGTACGCCGTACAGGAAGGCTGCTGAAGGCCCTTAAACAAATCATCATCCGGGCCTTAGGATTCGCTATCTTTGGCTTAATTGACTATTCACAAATTAACATTGGTTGTTCTATTATTAAAATATTGGATAATATACATAATATCACTATTCATAGGAAGCAATTACAAAGGCAATTATAGCAATAATGTTAAATAATAATTAGCAATACATAATAATCCCTCATGGTAACCAAACTACTTAACGAGTATAAATAATTTTAAATTTCAATAAAATATTATTACTTGAGTATTACGACTTATATATATATATGACACCAGTAAATAAAAAGAAATAAATAAAATAAAAGGGGGGCAATAAGAAACTTTATCAGGTAAACCGTTTTTGACATCAGATCGGACCCTGGGCGTGCCTAACCGCCCTTGTAGCACAGATTATATTCAACTAAGCTGTTAATTCTTAATTTTAATCAGAAAATGGCAGATGGTAGCAGCCTCTCAGGCACTTGCTTGAAGGCAAAAGCCAAATCTAAACACAGTGGAAATTCTAAAGCCTTCAGAAGGGACGCTCTTAAGGCGCTATAAGGCCTTAAAAAGCAAATACACAGGCATTCTTCGAGAGGTCAACGCTGTATCTCAGGTGCCCCCTCTGTACCGTCGCGTTAGTTTCTTCAAACACCTCTCCTCCTCCTCTATATCTCTCCCTTTCATCAGGGCGCAGCTTAACTCCAACAAGACAAACAGGCCGCAAGGGTCTGGAACACAACTTTTTTTGCAGACGGGCCCCTGAAGCCAATTCATTCCCGATAGCCGCTGGTTTTTGCCAGGGTGACAGCTTCATTGAGGAGGTCCCAAGAGAGGATGAAAGCCTGGATGGAGATGGCTATTCCGCAAGGGATTGCAGCAGGGCTTCAACACGCGGTAATGTCCAGACCTTAACCCTATAGCACTGACCAAGAACCGCCCCAACCAGCTGAGGTCACTGACCAGGTCGGAAGCAACACCGAGTCCGCAGGTACACTTACAGGGGGAGAACCTCTCTCCAAGAGCCGGAGGAGGGAGGAGGAAGTAGATCAAGATCTTTCAAATGGCCGAGTCTGAAGTGGGATCAATTCAGCGATAGGCGAGCCCCTGTCAGAGGCAGACCCCTTAGAAAGGGGAAATGTCTGAGGAATGAGAACATTGCTTAAACAAGAGAGATTTGAAAAGCTGTGGGCCGAAATAAGCTTGTAAAAGCGAGGCTGGTCATGGATCAAGACGCTTCAATCCTCAGACATTTCCCTTTCTAAGGGGTCTGCCTCTGAACAGGGGCTCGCTATCGTGAATTGATATTTTGGCCAAAAACCATTCTGAGCACACCTTTGACCCTTCAGGGGAGGGACCAGAGGACATGATCTTCAACATCCAACCGGTAAGGTGAAGCAGAAGGTAATTCCAGTCTCACCCATATTTTCAGACTTGGTGGCAGAAGCAGTGGGCTTCTGGCAGCACAAGTATAACACCTCCCCAACTGGACATGATAGAAATTTCTTCACTTGGACCGCTGATTTTGCAAGTTACTGGGGACTCCCCAAGGTAGATGAGCCGCATAGGTGGCGTTAGCGTCCCATCTAATCCAGTGAGGCAGCTGGAGGCCTTAAAGCGGAGGAAAAATGGGTCGATGCTAGCCCTAAACGGCAGAGCTCATCAGTCTGAATGTGTGGGTGATCAGATCAAGCCATGGCCGACTCCTTCATGGCGGTCGTCTCTTAGATGGCTTCGTCTTTTGAAACAACATGTCCTTCTTCTAACAGCAGGTGTGGGACCAAAGAACATCGCTCAAACCATTACGGCAGCTGCCTGAATTCTCTGCCGATGCTACCTATCAAACGCAGAGTCGAAATTTTCAGCAAAGGGCCATTACCCTCGCCTATCACAGCGCGTTCGCTTTGCTATGGTTTAAGACACTGGACATAAGCCGCAATTCATCTCCCATTGGCGGGAGATAGATTGTTTGGTCCTTCCCTGGATTCCAACTACTAATGGAAACACGCAACAAGAAGAAAATTCTCATCCTTCCCTTTTTTGGAAGTCAGAATTTCAGAAAGCCCCCAAGTCCTTCGGAGAGGGGCAATCCTTCTCAATCTTTCTATCAGGGATCCTTCTCTTCCAGATTTACCAGAGACCCCCAGCAGTTAGACCAGGAGCAACAACCAGATAGGTCCGGAACTCAGTGGATAGAAGTAGAAGGGGTGGTCAATCCAAGAAAAATCCTTGTCGGGGGGAACAGGGAAGAGGTCCTCTTCGGCGACCAAGATAACTCCCGGACCCAATTCCCATTGCGGTCGTCTTAAAGTTATTCGCTCGACCAATGGGACTCCTCTAGCCTCTGACCGCCTGGGGTCAGAGATACGTTAGTATTTGGACTCGCACTGGATTTAATTCCATCAAACTTCCTTTCATGTCCAATAACCCTCCTTCCAGGGACCCGGTCAAGCGTAATCTCATGGATTCCTGCTATCCAAGCATCCTCACTGGATATACGAGCCATCCAACAGTACGACCAGCCAACAAGGGCAGGGTTTTTATTCACATCTTTTCAGTCGCTGTCCGTGTGCACCAAAAAATCTAGGCGGGGTGGAGAGCGTGCTAGAATTTCGAAACGTCTCAAACCGTTTCCTTAGTAATATCGCCAAATTTAAAATGCATACCCTCAATCAATATTGGCAGGGGCATCAGGGGAAAGGGGCGTGCCTCACGTCCATAGACTTGACGGAGGCGTACCTGCACCATTGCTATGTCAGCCCTCCCATGAGTAGGTTCTGACGTTTTGCTAACAATAAATCCACCACTTTGAATATGTTGGCCTTCCATTTGGATTGGAATGCCCTTACCAAGTCCTCGCAGCGCTAGCTGACACCAGCTTAGAAACATCCGCGGTAAGCTCTCATGTTCAGCTTTGATGATATTCTTGATTGTGTTTCTGGTTGTCTATGACTCGCTCTCAGGCATGTCATAGAACACTTCAGAACAACCAGATTACTAGCACTACAAGAGCGCATGGTCTTCTTAATAAATTGGAAGAAGAGTCCAATTATGTCCGTGTGCTGGACTACTCGATACTGACTCGGAGTAATCCATTTTGGGGCAAAGTTTATCTGTCACAGATAGACTAAAATAACATTCAAAAACTGTTAAGAAATCAGGGCATAAGAATGGTGTCCTGATGGACTTATCCAAATTGTTGGGCAAAATGATCTCATGTATTCTTTTCCTTGGGCTCGCCTTCCACACTAGTTCGCCGTTCCAGTGGTTCCTCTGCCTCACGTACGCAGCGATCGCGGCCGAAGCAATCCAAACCTAAGTGCAGCGGGTCACCAGCCCAAAGTTTCTCAAAGTCTTCTCCTACGTGGTGGGTTCCAACACCGCCGCTTACATCAACAGAGGCTGTCTCTTCAAAAAGAACCACAAAGGCTCACATCGAACCACAGATGCCAGTCTGTTTCAGATGGGGAGGCTCACGATACAGTCGCTCAAACCCAAGGCGATGGTCCGACATAGAACAGTCATCAATGATAAACTTGGCTGGAACTTCGCGCTAAGTCACACCTGGCCCTTTGGGAATTTCGTTCCCCCAGGACTACCGCAGGATGCAGCACATACTGATACTAGACAGACAATGTAACAGCCAAAGCTCACATAAACAAGCAGGGGGGGCACACAATCAAAAGCAGCTTAAATGGGGAAGCAGAGTGCCTCTGTCGCTGGGCCGCAGACAACATCACTTTCCATTCAAAGCGATGCAGAACACATTTCCGGGTCTGTTCGAATACACCAGCATGATGGCCTAAGCAACGGCCACCATCAGTATCAAGTCGGAGTGGGCGCCTTCACCAGGACCTGTTCCAAGAAGCGACATGATTCATTTGGTCAGCTCGGTGTAAACCTATTTGCTTGCACGCCTCTCAAACACTATAGCTCCCGAGATTTTTTTCCGCAGTACCGCATCCCAAGAATTACAAACTCGCGTGCTGGCTGTCGTTGGCCCCCCTGGGCTCCTGTATGCCTTCCCTCCACTTCCAGCTGGTTCCAAAAGTCATCCAGAAAGTTACTAGGATGACTAGACCGTGATATTACTTGGTAGTACGCACCTTATTGCGCCCGAGCAACGGCCAGTGGTCGCGACCTTCCGCAGTCTCTTCAGTAGCCCCCCCCGGAGGAATCCCGTCAGACAGAATTCATTAACTTCAGGGGCCTCATATCAACATCCGATTCCTCAATGGTTGACCTAGTTGACCATCTGAGGGTGGAGCGGGAGTGGTTTGAAGTACGAAAAAGCTCTTCAACAGAAGTTATTGACACTATTTTTATGCCGCCAGACGCCCCTCAAACAATTTGGCATTTACAAATGCCAAGTGTAACGTTTCTGCAAATGGTGTAGAAACTTCAAATTGACTCTGCTCTCCCCTCTGTGGCAGGTTTCTAGAGTTTACAGGAGGACTTGAATAAGGGGTTGCACTCCTATATAGTTAAATAAGGCAGGATGGTGGCCTTGGCCCCAGCTCGGTTCACAAGGGTCTCAGTTTCTATTCTCTATCACCCACCAACATAAGAGATCCTCGAATTCTTCGAGGAGCCAACCACTACGTTGCCCTCCAGCACGGGCACCGATTATCCCACCTGGGACCTCTACACAAGTCCTTGTCCTCTCACTAAAGGTCCTTTCGAAACCTTTTGAAATCGTCAAAAGTTTCCAATTTTCTCAAGCGTACAAAGTAGATTTTTCACTGGTAGCAATCACTTTGCCCGCTCATCGTATCTTCGGAAATTGCAGCCCTGTCTGTCAGACAAGATCTCTTGCGTTTTCCTCGGCTTGATCCGTGTGGTCCTTCATCCCGATCCCATCATTATGCCCAAGGTCACATTCCGGCCATATAGCTCAAAGAGCTTAATTGCTTCCAAATTTTTGTTCCCAGAACCATCGCAGGGATGGGAAAGACAATGGCATAAGCTTTGATTGTGAGCGCATTGCCCTGCGATCTATATCCAAGCGTATACAGCCAGCTTTTCAGGAAATCAGATTCTTAACAAATTCTTAGGGGTTCAAGGTTTCACCAATCTACGCACTAGGACCGTTGGTATACCGGCCGGCATAGCAAACAAACATACGCAAGAACCCAAGTCTCTGCAGTGACCTAAACGGCTCTAAACACTCAATTCAACAAGGAGTGCGCAACTTCCAGGCAGCATGGCCACACAGGCAATCAATAACTGAAATCCGTCCGGGGCCGGCTCTGGGCTTCCCCATTCGCACCTTCATTTAGACATTACCAAATTGATGTTTTTGCTTTTCTGCTGAGGCCTTCCCATTTCGGCCAGAAGAGTTCTGCGCAACGCGGTCCACAGAGATTCGCAGACCAGAGCGGCAGTCCCTTCCCATAGGGACAGCCAAGCTGTTGGTATGTCCCCACTACTGGAGTGCTTCACTGAGCAGCTCATAGGAGCCAAAGGCGTTGGTACTTACCTGATACGCCCGTTCTTTTGAGGTTGATAGAGCATCACCAGCCCACACCCTTTTTTTTTTTCTAGCATCCATGGTGGGGTCCTGTTTCGGCCCATGAACTTTTTTGTATGTGAGGTTGAGAGCGCTTTTTTCCCTCGCGTCTTCGCCCACACGAAACGCTGAAAGCTCCGCCGAGGAACGCTGAGGAGTTCACGCTGGTGGAGGAGGAGCCGTTCCACAAATCAAAGCTCAGCCTGTGAATGCGGAGACTAAGCACCTCCCACTACTGGATGCTCTTCACAGCTCAAAGAGAACGGGCGTATCAGGTAAGTACCAACGCCCTTTCTACAAACAGCTAACATTTCCCCTGTTCTGGCTAATCAAGTCTGAATTTCATCAGCAATAAAGAACATGTTGTGCTTTGTGCAAAGTTCTCACACTCCTGTGAGATAACCTTTATCAGGAACAACCACACCAGCTTCACCTTGAATCGGTTCTACCATAAAAGCTGCAACATTTGGATCTTGAAGTGCACGCTCAAGAGCAGGCAAATCACTGGAGGGAATTACTTCAAAACCTGGCATAAATGGTCCAAACCCATCATAGCTTACCCATTGCTTAAATTTCTGTAGCATCTCTACTTTACTCTTCAATAAATAGCAGAATCCAAACTTGCAATAATCATCATCAATAGCCAGTGCATACTTATCTCCTTCTAAACTGGCTTGCATTGGCACAACCAAGTTTGCATGTACCAGCTCTCGAGCTCTTGTTGTCTGCCTTGTGCTACTTTTGCTTACTGGGAATGCTTTGGACTTTGATGATTTGCATACTGCACAGTCCAAATATGCCTTACATCCCTTTGCACACAATCCTTCTGCATACTGACCCATCTTTTGAACAACTTGGAAGCTGGCATGGGATTCAGGATCAAAAATAAATAACAACCATATTTAATGGTTTTCTGGAGGAACATTCTTGTGAAAAATTGGCTTCCAAATTCTGTCATTTAGCTGTGATATTTTTTGTTACATGAAGGAATGCTTTTCTGCAGAAACAATTCCTGAAGTTTTAGAAAAGAGTCAATCAAATAAAGAGTTTGCATATGTAGTTCAGATATGATAAAATAGGTGAAATATCTGTTTAATTGTTTTATCCTATCGGTTGCCTCTTACTTAACCTTGGAAAAGATGTCCTCATGATTAATAGAGGTTAGTACAACCTAGTGCAGATTATGTTTTCCCCTCAGGGTGGTAAATATGTCATCTATAGGGGATCGCTGAATGCTGCATAGCAGAAAAAATATGAAAAGAAGATCTCACCGAGCTTATAGCCAACTACAATAAAGATTTATTTACCATAAAATGGAGTACAATGCATTTGTACTGACATAGTCTGGTATTCATTATATCATGACTGATTCTTTTAATTTACTCATTTTAGTTTACATTGCTACTTGTTACTTTTACTATGTTGAATGTCTAATATATAATATATTGAATCTTAATTTTTTTGCAATACATTTATACTTTCAAAAATAATGCACATTTACCAAGCAATGCATGCAACAACATAATTATTCTGGTTTCTGAGAACATGTCTTCTCTTCCATAAAGTATGCTGAGATTTGTGTATGGAAATCAATAGAATTGATTTTTGAGCTTCACACATACATACCATTGGTGCTCTTTCCTTTCAGAATAAATAACATTATGCAAAAGTGAAAAGTGATCAATTGTGAGCAAAAAGAAGAGGAAAGTTTTCATTTAATTTCTATTAGTCTTAAGAGAACGGGGAAGTTCACTCCATGTCTTCATTTCTTTCAACCTTGCAAAACATCTTTGCTTCCCTCTGCATACTTAACAGATCCATCTACCTTTTGCTTTTTGCTGCTTAAACATTTCTCCTTTGAGGACCTCACCAGTTCCATCCAACATCTTTCTCAGTTTCTTCTTCCTTTCAACATGTTTGCCCTTCCTTTATAGATTTGCTTGGCAATTCAAATACATTCCCTCTGTGTGACTAAGATATCTCAAAGCCTCACATTCTTACTGATCAATCTCTTTGTATTCAATTCACACTCATTCAGTACCTATTCATTCCTGATCCTGATTTTTATTCTTTTAACCACACATGTTTTTCAGGTGCTCTATTCCCATTCCACTCAACTTATATGGGTGGAGGGATCGCTTGTTCCTTTGAATCATCTTGACTACCACTCAGGACATATCAGTTCAGTTTTCTTGACAAAATATTGGAAGTGGTTTGCCGTTATCTACTTCCTAGGGCTAAGAAAGAATGACTGGCCGGAGGTCATATAGCTAGTTTCATGCCTAAGGGGGGTTTAGAATACCAATCTCCTGGTTTCTAACCTGATACTTTAACTTCTACACACCAAACTGGCTTAGTGTACCTTCAAGTAGTTTTATGATTTTCCTAAATTATCCAAAATTTATTTCCATATAACATATTCTTATACACAGCCATTTTAGCTTCGTTTGATAAGCATTCATTTCTGACAACAGCACACTACTCACACCTTTCTACAAGCCCAGCACATGCCTTAATAGCTCTCCAATCATTTCCCTATCTTCAGTAAATATTCCACAAGGTACACAAATTCATCTGCTGCTTCCTCTTTAAAATTTATACGCTGCATTCATTCTCAGTGCTCTTCTGCCAAGCACAACTCCCTTGGTCTTGTTAGGTTAAATTTAAGTTTCATCATACACATCATAGACTGGTTGGATTGATGTAGAGTTTAAACTGGGATGAGAGGAAAAGAGAAAGAGAGATGGAGATAGGATGGTAATGCAGATGCAGGCTATTTGTGAGATAGATGACAATTATGTTCCTATTTAATAATTGCAATATGTGAAAAATCCTTGTCTGTTGAAACCTTTTGAGATAGCATGAAAATCTTTTGATGTATTGCAGATGTGTCCAACTCTCATTCCCTGGTGCTGTTAAAGTTTTGTTGTTCCATAACCATTTTATTTACAATAGATTGCCTCAGACGACTGAACTGCTCTGATGTTTCGAGTCCTTGACTTTTGTTGATTAATTCTTTTGCGTAAAGCTTGTCTCATTAGTCTTAGGTGGAATCCGGAGAGATGTTGCTTGCAGAGGACATATATCACAGTAAGAGAAGAACATGTGTAGGCACTTTGAATCTTGTGTGAATACTTGTTGGGGCCTGCAGTGAGAACTACCTGTAAAAGTAGGGTTACTTGCATTCTCTTAGAACGTTCTGAATTTCTCAGAAAGAACAAATTCAGGATTTATCCAGTTTTATTTCAAATCAGATAAAAATTAATGTATTTTTAGCTTTAATTTCATTCACTCTGCTTTGGGATGAAAAGCTGTTTTCAATTTAGTCAATAATATATTTACTTGGTCATTTGAAATCTCCATCAAAATTTCTCTGTATTCTCTCTTAACTATATTTTGCAATTATTTTTCACTATGATGCAGTATATTTTTCTATTTTTTTCTAATTTTAAATGTATTTCTCCTCATATAGATCCTCTTCACCAGTCCACCAAGCATATTTTTTCATATTTCCAATTAGCAAATTCCCACATTTCTGTGGCACTCTATGATATAATTACTATTACTGTGTCCAAGTAGCTTCCATATTATCTTTTCCCAGAATTATATGCCATTCATTTCACTGGAAGATAGATAATTTTTTGAGAATTTTTTCATTCAGAATTTGCACATCCTTTTCCTGCAATTATTCAGTCACTTCATTTTCATTTCATTCCTTCCAACTGTTTCTATGATCTATAGTTATTCCTTGACTTACAACTACAAATGGAACTGCTCAGTCATTAAATAAATTATATGACTGTTAACTAAATAACATAGTTATTAATCAAATCTAGCTTCTCCAATTGACTTTACTTGTCAGAAGCCAGTTAGGAACATCACAAATCACGATCATATGACTGCAAGAGGTTTTAATCTTTGAAAATGCGAGCTGGTTATCAACCACCCAAATTGCGATCATGTGACTGTCTTATGTTTTACATAAAAGCAGGTTTATATCAACCTCTTATACAATTTTATTGATAGCTTGCCTGAATTATGATTTGTGAATTCAGAAGATTAATTTATTAGACCACAAAACAATTAGTTGCAGATGCCATGAGCAGAATGAACTGTGAAACAGCATTTGAATTCAGTCATTCTAATGTCTTTTATCAACTTTGTCTGAATACATACTGCAGAAATATATGCATTTATTTTACACCATAATTTACACAGTGGACGGCAGCATGCCTATATGCATTGCCCATTACCATATCAAACAAAAAAAGTGTCATACAGAACTTGAATTATGATGTACACTTTTATGGGCTGTCCCAAAAGTACTTTTACAAAAGACAACTGGACCGAAGAACTGAACTGAAGAAGCTTTTTGGATGAGAAGCAAAATGTTTTCAAGGAAAAAAGCAGAAAGTCCAATTGCCTTTTGGAAAAGTACGTTTTGGACAACTATGACCTGGTTGATTGAGAATCTCCATGGACTTTTACAGGCTCATTTATTAGCTTGTCTTCTGCATGCCACATACAGTGTAGAAGGACAACAGGATGACAAAATCTGAGATCAGAAATGACTACACTAAAAAAGACAAGTATTCCCATATGTAATGGTGACTTTATGTGACTATTTTGATATAAATCTATTTGAGAGGGGATCTTCCATTTGTAATTATTGAAGTAGTTTAGGAATTAGCACAATTTTATTTGGGCAAGAACCAGATTCACTTTGACTTTAATGCAATTACCATTGTATTCTTGCTTTAGCTGTTAATTCCGTCATATACAAGTGTGTGTGTGTGAAATTTCTTGCACTAATGAAGTGATGCCATAATTAACACATTTATTGTGAAATGTTAAAACATTCGTTAGTTTTGCTGCAATAGATTAATGTAGCTACCCTTATGCAATATAAGTCAAAAATTCACAAGAGATTCAGTATTGTACATGTTCTTCCATGCTCTGCTTCCTCTACTTGTCTGTTAATTTTTAAAATAAAGACCATTAGTAATTGCTATATTAATAAAACAAAATTCAGAAACTTTAATAATGTAAATTGCATTTGTTTTGAGAATATGGGGGTGGGAGGGACATGAAACAATTAGATGCTTGTCAGCCAGTATTTTACTTTTGCAGTAAACTTCACAGACAATTTTGGCACAGTCTGATACTAGAAAGGAAAGAATATTTGAGTTGTAAAGCTGCTTCCAGATGGAGTTAAACAGCTCTATTCCCAGAAAATGAAAACTTCGGTAATCTCTTCACACAAGTTATCATATACATTTTTGTTACAAGTAAATATTTACAAGAACTGAATTATGAATGCAGTGCATTTTCCCCCATGTGCAGGAAATTGAAGCCTATATGGGATACACACAGAATTTTAAAGAATGTGCCCGATAGAACATTATGGATAAAATTGGAGCTTGAGTCTTACTTATATATAAAAGCAAACCCATTGAAATCAATGGAACATATAAAACACAAAGTTAAATTATGTTATGGCTAAATGTGGATTAAATCAAGTGTCAGACTAAAGCTGCCTCTTGAAAACATGCTGTGAACAAACAAGAAAGCAAAAATACAAATGCAAAAAGGTTTTTGAGCCAACCCATGAACAATAAGTTTAATAGTTTTCAGCAGACCATAGCTTTCTAGAAGCTCCACTGTCTCATCTAGTTGAAGATGGACATACAGTAAACACAATAATATATGATACAACCCATCACAACTGGATTAAAAAAATACACAAAATATAATACATAAAAATGGTTTTACATTGTGGACTGACAGAGCTCTAAAAAATGGTGACCATAACCCTGGTAGGTTTTACAAAGTCTTTAAAAAAATAAAACAGTACTTCATGTGAAATTCATAAATACACAGGATGTGAGGGAGAGTTGGTTGTTGAGATTTGTGGTATATCCAACTAAGAAACATTCATGAAGCATTCTTAACATTCTTTCCTTAAGCTTGCTGTCACTATCTGTGAATACCAAATAGGCATTTATAAGTATAAATCTACCTGAAAGTTGAGGCCAAGGGTGAAGGGGAATCTGGGGAGAGGAAAGCTGAGGATAGAAAATTTAATAATATGGCATGGGAGGACTAAAAAGGAAGAGAAATGTAACAGTCCGGTTTAAGAGGAGGCCTATTTGAAAGGCTTTAGCTGATGATTGTCAATGTAATACAAGAACCTGCATTTACATAAAGGTCTTTGTTGTTCTCCCCACATCTTTTTCAACAGAAGATTATTTTATTATACATGAGCTAATGAGAATAGGGAAAGTTTAATCGTAATTCCTAGAATTTTTCATTTAGGAATGAAAAATGCTACATATAAACCAACCAGCACTCCTGTCCTTATAGATGCTGATGGCTGAAACAAAAAGGTTCAACATCCCAGGCTCTATTGATTTTACCTTCTCCCATATTAGCTGTAACAGCTATTATTTGATACCAAGGATGCTGTACCTCTCTCCCCAAATGCTTAAGGAATCTCAAAACGTACCTGAATGTTAAAGCTGGCATTTATTATCCAGTCAATTCTTCCTAAGGTAACATTTAGGACCAAAGGTTGTGGTATCACAGTGACCAGTTTGCCCAAACAACACATGAAGTTGTGCTTCGAACATTCAATTTACCAAGGACAGTAGAACAGAATTAACATGAGGTGAGGAGAAAAGGAGAAGCATGACTTTCCACTTGGCATTGCTTGATAGAATTTTCAGCACATGTTGCTCATCTCTTCAGTACACAACACGTTGCAAAATAAGGCACAGTTCTGAGCAAATTGTGACTTGGTTCTCTACAAATTCCATTTCTGTGTACCATTCCATTTGGGTGACCACCTTGGGAACTCCTTAATACAGAAAGGAGTGTTTGTTCTAACATTGTAATGGAGTTATCCAGAGGTTTTTGGGTAGAATCAATTACAATCAATTCATAAGGGGGGTGGGAACCCCACAATCTTACTTGAATTTAAAACATCCTTCAAAGGTTTGGGAAATGACTCTGTCAGTTTTTATGTTGCCACCTTGGAGTTGCATGTTCAAAGGTTCTTAGGAACGTTCTTATTCTGCTGATCAAACACTGAATTAGCCAGTGCCTTTGTATCTGGTCCTTCCAGCAAAAGCTGACCATTCAGGTAGTGAAAAGGGTACTAGGTCAGTAATGTAGTGGTCATACAGGCCAATAGTGAAAATGAGGCCCACGTCAGTTATGAAAAACAGATCACAATTTTATGAAAACAAATCTACTATCTACCCTCTCAGACAGACAGACAGACAGACAGTGGCAAAAATGACCCCCCCCCCAAGCACAAAACCCCTTGAAAAAAGNCTCAGACAGACAGACAGACAGACAGTGGCAAAAATGACCCCCCCCCCAAGCACAAAACCCCTTGAAAAAAGAAGGAATAACCAATGTTAAGGCAGAAGTTTAACCTGAATATTATGACCCAGTGCCATGAACTAAATTCACAACTCATCTGTTTTAACATTTTTTTTATTCTGAAATTTCCCATCTACTTTTCACAGTCTCTTTGGGGGCTCCCCTCTGTACATGCTAATAATACTATGGGGAAAATAACATTTCATTGTGATGAAATGTCTCCTTACAGCACCTTAAAAAAAAAAAAAAAACAGCCCTCCATTTAAAGTGGGACAGATACCCAAGCATGAAAATAGTGGCAGGCTTTGACCTGTGCGTTCTAAATCGTTCTAGAAAGGAGTAACCTCCTGTACTCCCTTTTCCAACAAACACATCTGGCCTTGTAGTGTGCCCCTTTCCCAAGTACCTGCTTGGGAGTTCCTCCATCAGAATTCTACTGTCAATGGTCTAGGGGTTAGTCTTGCTGGATTGATCAGAAGGAATTGGACAAGAAGAGGTGCTTCTTTGTTTAAGTAAAAAACCCGTAGGACAAGATAGCAAAAGCTCAGTGATGGAGACTCAATGGTAGGGACAGGCAAAAATCATACATTCTGTTAAACCCTCTGCTCCTCAAAACTACATGCTAATAATTAGACAGAGTACAGTTGAAAGTTATGGGCCTGGAGATGCCATGCATGATGATCTTGATGCTATTTCTGTAACATAATTCCTAAAAGCACCTATCTAAATTAGAAGGCAACTAGGTTGAACTCTACATTTAAAATCAGAGGCCTGTGCTTAGACTTAAATGTCAGCACTTTCAGCAAGAAGCAATACCGCTTTCAAGTGACTTGGGACTGCATTTCGCCTTTCAGTATCTCCTTAATTATATTTGATACTAGCAAACCCTGCAAAGATTTGCTATGG
This sequence comes from Laticauda laticaudata, assembly GCA_004320025.1. NCBI lineage: Eukaryota > Metazoa > Chordata > Lepidosauria > Squamata > Elapidae > Laticauda > Laticauda laticaudata. The sequence goes on along the minus strand of BHFT01024903.1, from coordinate 77,778 downwards.
AAAGTTATATAATACAGATGGGGGAAAATGTACCTACATAATTAGATTCTGCCCTTTTTTCTGTGACTAGCACAGAAGCAGAAGAGAAATCAATACCTCACCAGAATAATGCTTAGGCAGCAAGAACTTTGGTCTATGGTTTTCCCATAATGTTTTGGCAAGGCAAATGTAAAAACAAAGAGAAATGGCTTCTTAGGTGAGTTGTTAAATTCCCACAGACATATGGAAATATGTCCAAATTACTCAGCCTTAGCCAGCCCAAATATTTCCCTAGGCCATTCCACTAATGTTTCTCAACCTTGGTAACTTTTAAGATGTGTGGACTTCAGCTCCCATAATTCCCCAGCCAGCTGCCCACAAAATCTGAAAAAGTTGTAAAGGTTGAAAGGCACTGCCTTAAACAGCTATCTCACAATCTCCCTAGTTAGACTGTTAATTTCATGATTATCTGATCTGCTTTCCTCCCAGTGCCCTCCTTCTTCAAATACATACTCTAACTCATAATATCCCACAAATACTTTTAAGACCCTCATTTGCTTGCTGGGGTTCTCATTTGTTTTTTTTCCAAGTCAGTCAGTCAGTCAGTCAGTCAGTCAGTCAGTCAGTCAGTCAGTCGATCAGTCAGTCGACCAGTCAGTCGATCAGTCTTTCTCTCTCTCTCTTCCTTGCATATTCATGCCCTTGCCTTCTTCCCCTCCCCCAATCTCATACTATTATTACTCATTTCTTCTAGTCAAGCATCTGGGACAAAATTGCCACACTTTTTGTCATAATCATCAGCAGAAGCCCTCCACCAGCTTCTCAGCTTGGGTGGGGAGGTGGGACGATGCAGTAATCCTGTATTTAAAATGCCCAGGGTATTGAGGGAAAAAAGTTATTTCCTTATAATTAACCAACAACTCCCCATGTTGCCCCAACTCCCTATGTTGGCACTACACACAGACTGAATCGAGATATTTTTTTAAAAAAAAAATCATCTTCCTTGGGGACTAGATTGATTCAAAGGCAGCATCAGATTTCCCAACCTTTCTTAGAACAAGCATCTTCAGCCTGCCCATGTTAATTGTTCTCAGCAGATCAAAGCCACTAGGACAGAATCTGGAATTTGGCATGGAAAACATAGGCACATTTGGATATCAACAAGAGTCTTGTTTCACTAGATGCTGTTAGCATTCTGTTGCTGGGAAGGTATCAAGAGGTACCAGATTTTGGTACCAACATCTCCTGAAATACTGATGACCTAGCCCCAAGATCAGTTCTTCCTGCTGCCTCCAGATACAATTCTCCTTTCACTTTATCCTTTCTTGTAATGCTTTTTTTCTGTTTGTTTAAAATGTTCCTAAGTAGAAAACATCTGTGATTGTGAAAGTCATTTTTTTTTTGGCATTTTTTTTCTTTGTTCATTTTCAAAGGATGTGTGTCAAGGCATCCTATAGAGGTGGCTTCTCTGACAAGACTTCTCTTTCCTCCCTCTTCTTTAAATTGTCCAGTCAACCCAGAGGGGCCTTTAGTCTTTGACCAACTTGTACACATGATGCTGAGCTCCATGCTCACTGGTTGAGACCTCGAAAACAAATGCTATGCAAAGTAATGTTTCCTGGGTATCTCTGTTTGTAACAACCTAGTTAAAAAAGAAACATATACAGGGAGATCAGAAAAAGTCAAACCGAATGAAAAAGTCAAGTTACAGATGCAGAGAAAGGGCAACATATTTTGCATAAAAAACGACCATTGAAATTTATGCAGGAATTCCTCTATCCAGCTCAATAAATTTAGATCAAGTTAGAGAGCACAATTTAAATTATGGCATTAGGATGATGTTTTTCACAATTTTACTAGACACTTATTTCTTATTTATGGGATCTCATGCCCCTACAATGCCATTTTGGGTTGACAGGAACTTTTATTTGGGTTTCATGTTTTCTTATGAACTGCTTAAGGCTTAATGTATATGGAAAAGCAGTTAACAGATACTACAGTATAGCGGAACCATAATTATCCCTACTAACTATTCAATTTCCTGAACTGTTATTCATTTGGGACTGTGTATGAGTAGCTGTTTTATTTTAGCAATTGTTGCCTGAGTTTACTTTTTTTCCTTTTTCCTGCCTGTCTTTTTCTCTTTTGAAGGAAATTTTTAGATTGTAAGCTCACAGGCAGAGGCTGTTTTGAAAATCAGTAAAAAAGAAAAAGGTATGGGTGGATGAGAAGTAATATAATTTACAGAAGAATCATGAGTTGCAGAATTGGTGACTTTCATCAGATTAGCTATCCTATAAACAGCCGCACACCTGCACTTTAAACAAGCAAAAATCCAGGAAAAAAAACTAAAAGGATTTGTTACCAATAAATTCATAACATCCTGTTTCAAACAGAGAAAAGTGTTTCAGAACATGTTAAGAGGTGCTATCAGTGGTCATGGGACTATTCCATCATGTTCTGAATCTCAATGGCTACATAGTCCTAGGAAGTAATCATGTAACTTGCCAATCACTAAGCCATCCTTTTTTTAAAACAAAAAATAAATAATGATCACTAAAAGAAGACAAATCTGAGAGGAAAGAAATGAAATTATTATCCTGGTAGTCCTTGACTTATAACTGTAATGGAGCCTGTCTGTTACAGTCCTAAGCTGTGACAGTCATAAAATGGGTCACCAGCACAGCTGACCTAATTTTAAAATCTTTTTGGTGGTAGCTATTAAGCAAACATGGTGGTTGTATAGTGAATGCCATGGCCATTAAACAACCCATTGCACACTGTATTTTTGCTGAAAAGTGAAAGTAAACACCAGTTTTCAGCAAAAAACATAGTAAATTGGAGTCGTGTAAAATATAGTCAAGGACTAGCTATAAGCCAAGAACCACTCTGATTCCCTAGAGAATTTAATTAATCTTGATGGGCTTCTCATCCTTTTATAAAGATTAGTTTTAGTATCTGGGCAGCAATAATACTGAAATGATTAAGTAATTTATTGAGCATCCATGAGAAATGAAGGGGCCAGCTAGAAATCAAAACAGAAGGAAAGAGGAAAGAGATTCTTTACCTGTAGGATGGTGAAATTCTCCAGGACACTATTCATCATGTATTTTTCTGGAAGATGTTTCAGTTTATGGATGAAGTTGATCATGTACTCACACATAGGAGACCGATGGATTCGATACACACATCTTCCATTCTCCATCCGAGCAAATTCAGTCTGTAGAAAGACATGTAGAGATCGTGTAAAGCTATCAATGTTGAATCTTTTGAGTTTGGCAAAGATAATCAAATGGATTATTTGTTTGATCCCCATAGAGAAAGCATAGGACTCACCTCCACCTTTTCAACAACTTGTTTTCCAAAGGAGCACACCTTAGTGGAGACTGTGATGGTCATGTTTTCAGCACTGCTATATTGACTGCTTACACCATAAAAAGCACCAGGACCATCCTGTATAGTGCTATTCAGATCCGCCTAGAATAGAGTAAGAGGTTCATGCAAATTAAACATGGATTAGAATGACTTACTGGCTCAGAATAATGATCTAATTCATGCTCATTAAAAGAGCATGTTGATCAGTTGGACAGTGGAAAAAGCAGCTGGAGTTCAAGCATCTTTCACCCAAATATAGATGTCATATCTACCTAGTCTATAAAAGGAATAAAACCATAGCCAAATTAAAATTATTTGATACTGCTTTGATAAGGTATCTTCTCCTATCTACCCCCAATTATATCAGCCTTCTTTAATGCTGGATGCTGGTAAAAGAAATTGGTCTAACTTCCTGGAAGACTGAGGCTGGAAAAAGCTTATTACGGGAAGAAGCTAAGAAGAATAGCAAGATTGTCTGCTATATTATCATGTAAAGAAATACTTAACAATCAGAGACCTTGCTTAACTTCAACCTGCATGGAGTTCTTACCCAAAACTTGACAAGGAAAAAGGAGTTCTGGGGTCCTCTCTCATAGAGTTCTTTTAGGCCACCTTTTTTCTCAGGAAACTTGTCATAAATCTGGCGTATGTCCACTGCTTCCAGGAGTGGGTCGCTGTATGAGGGGTTCGTCTGTCCAATATGCACAAAAAGGTGTTTGCTATACTGTAATCGGAAAGAGAACAGATGGTATCATTGTTCACTGCTGAAACATTGCCAAAAAAAAAAAAAAAAAAANAAAAAAAAAAAAAAAAAGAGGATACCCTTGATAAATTTGCCCTGGATGACACAAGTCTTTTTTTTTTTTTGCCAATTGCTACCCTCTGAGCAAAAGCAGATGAAAAGTAGCCATAGTAACATATTTCATAAACCAGTAAAGAGAATTCGGAACTCAACTTCTGGGCATCACTTTTTAAAAAGATCAGATAAATGGAAGCTCAGATACTTTGTAAGCATAAAATTATGATACAAATCTCTCAGGATACCGCTAGCGTGAAAACTCAATACCCTGGATCTTGATGCAATCGACCAAAGTAATGTGTGTGTTATGCCACTTGCATAATAAAGCCACCACAGAAATTGGGATGGGATGGGAATAACAGGTGCCCCTCAGATAGTCTTAAAAATGACACTTCATTGCATTCTGTAGGATAAAGCAAGATCTATCATTCTCTCCTCCCTCCTGTATGAATGACAGTGCCAAATTTCTTCTCTGAAGAGTTACCGTTTCAGGGTCACGCTGTACTTCCATGAATGCTGAATACTCAAGTAGCCGCAACTTGGCAGAGGCAATCGTTCGGTCCTGCCAGACTGGCACAGCTGAGGCAGAAGGTGGAAGAGGAGCCAAGGGCTCATAGCCTGGAAGAATGGGAAGGCAAAACATTCTTGAACATTTTAGAACCAAATTTTGGGTGCAGGAGAAAAGTATAGACAAAATAATCTTTAAGCACTGAGAAGAACAGGGCCACTTTAATTCAGTTGGGTTCATTTATCAATCTTTCCAGGCAATTTAAGACTATTCCCTTCATTGTTATTCTGATGACAATAATATTGCATAACATCGTATTCCCTAAAATCAGATATATTTTTTTTATTTCTGGGCTTTCTATGGACATAGGAGATAGCAATATGAAACACATTATCTCTTAAAAGATGAAGTGGCCATCATTGGACCTTTCTATTCTGAACAATTAGCATTCAGTTTGTTCGGGAAGGTGATAGAGAAATTATTTCTATTATATGCTGCCATCTTGTGGGATGGAGGAAGCATGTCTTCTCTTTGCTGCCCTTTCCCTCTAGACAAGCAGTCCCCAAAAGATATGAATGGCCTCCATGTTTTGGGGGTTCCAGAAAGTCTTTAAAACATGCCTTTATCCCAAGCCTGGGGTAAATGAGTTATTGATGTATTTGTGAGAGCCCTGTTGTCTCTATACATTTTATCGTTTTGGTTGTTTTAGTTTAAGCTGCCTGTTTATGTGTCTGCAACTGTTAATTGTTTTTATTATTAATCAATTGTATAAGACACCAGAATCCAACAAGATGAGCAGCCATAACAAATTTAATAAATTAAATGAAGGGAAGGTTGTTCATGAACAAAATAGAGGTATTGATTAGAAATCTCAGACTTAAGGAAAAACATGAAGAGCACTATGAATTAGATAACTTCCCTGTACAAAACAGAACTTGAATTCTCACTTACTGCTATTATAATTCAAAAAGTCAGTGTTCTACTTTTATGTAGTTCTTGGAGGAACACAGAACACAGCAGGGGTGGGATTCAACTGTTGTTACTTCTGGTTCAGTAATTACATTTTGCGTGCGCATGTAATACACAATATGCTGTAACGCCCAGACAGCTGAAAAGTGCTGTGCGTGGGTGCACAGCATTTGAAAAACTGCTTTTTTGCTGCTTTTTCAACCTCAGCTGTGCCGCGCAAAGCATCTGAGGTTGAAAAAGCAAGAAATAAAGGTCAGTTAACAGCCTGGGCAGGTGGGTGGGTCAAACAACAGCAGACACAGAACCAGTTTGGTATCTGCTGCTCTTAAGAGCTACTGGTTCAATAGAACCGGGCAGAACCGGTCGCATCCCCTGCTGCAGAGCAAACCAGAAGAATCTTTTCTGGTGAATCCAAGATCTTCTAGATCAGGGGTCTCCAACCTTAGCAACTTTAACACTTGTGGACTTTAACTCTCAGAATTCCTCAGCAGGAAATAAAGATCAGTTAACAGCCTGGGCATGCGGGTGGGTCAAACAGCAGCAGACACAGAACCGGTTTTGTGTCTGCTGCTCTTCAGAGCTACCGGTTCTATAGAGCCAGGCAGAACTGGTAGCATCCCAGTTGCATATTCTGTGGTCCAGCCCTGGAACACAGAATAACAAGGTTGGAAGGAAATTTGGAGGTCTTCTAGTTCCAACACTCTGCTTGAGCAAAAGACCTTATACCCTTCAGGAAAAATCATGTCACCCCTAGTCCCTCTTCATTGGACGACAGATACCTAGTTCTCTCAACCATTCATTATATTCAGACATCTTATCTTTATTGCATCTTTGTACTCTTTCTAGGGCGTCAGCATCTTTTTTTTTAAATCAGAACTGGACTCAATATTCTAAGTGTGGTCTTATCAGTGCAGTATAAAGCAGCACCATCATGTTAAGTAATCTTCATACTATCCCTCTCTTGATGTAGCCTAGGACTACACTGATTTTTTTGGCAGCTGTAGGACATTACTGGCTCATACTTAAGTTGTAGTCCATTAGGACACCAAATCCCTCTCAGGTACAACCTATTGAGCCAGTTATAACCTATTCTATACCTGTACATTTGGGTTTTCTCATCTAAGCGTAGGACCTACTGTTCTCACTACTGAAGTGCATTTTATTAGATAAGGCCCAGTGTTCAAGTCTGTCACGATCCTCCTGAAATTTGAGTTTATCTTCCAAAGAGGAGCTATTCCTCCTAGCTTTGTGTCATCTGAAAATTCAATGAGCTCCCCTTCTATCTCCACATATAGATCATTTAAGAAAATGTTGAAGAGTACTGAGTCTAAGACAGAACCCCAAAGTACTCCCTGTATGGAATGTTCTAAGAATCTAATATCTGAATTAAGTATTAAATAAAATAAATTAATTGTTTTGTTGAATTGCATTACTTCCTGCTCTCAACCAGTTCATATATCCCATTTCACAGAAGAGTATCTATAGAACAAAACCAAGACATCAAAGTACAACCTAGAGAAGGAGTATTAAGACATACATAATAGGAAGCTTGCGTTCCAGCTGTCAGAACACAATTCTGGTCAAAGACTGAGAGTAATAGCCCTAAAGCAGTAATTCTGTAGTTTCTTTACCTACTGGCTCAGCATTACTTCAACATCAATTTGATTTTAGTGCAAAAAGTCCTGTTTCCATATGTATAAGTATATTACAAGTGTCACTGTGAACATATTGTCTTACATGCTGATTCTGCTTTTATTTTGCCTGCAGGTAAGTGAACTGAAGACAATCAAAAATTTATTGTAGAGAATATGTAAATTAGATGAGTAGCCTGCATTCATATGCACATAATTCATATATAAATTACAAAATACACAGGCTAGTGGCACTACCATTTTCATTAAGATGATAATTAGTCCAATTAAATTCACTATTGTAGTTGGTTTAAAAAAAAGAGTTCTTGAGAGCAGCAATGGGAGAAGATAGCTATACCATGTAAACAAATACTTGAATCACATGCAGATGGTGGCAAAGGAGACGGGACAAGAAAAAAATTAGTTTTGCATAGTTGAGCATCAAGAGGGTAAACTGGAGAAACCAAGTGAGACAAACCACTTACTGGCTAGTGATGGAGGCATAGGTGGCTGAATGGGGTAGGCTGGTTGTGCAAAAGGTTTAATGCTGAAAAACAAAATAACATCAAATTATTTTGACAAACTTTCCTCTAATCTGCATATCTCAGGTACAAAGCTTTATTCTGAATACCAAATGCTAGGCAAAACGAGCAATAGCAGAAGGGGCAAGGATGAGGCAAATGATGAAATGTGTGATATATATCATAATATAAATATCATGGATTACATATTTACATCAGATATTGGGGTCCGGGTGTAAAATTGCAGTATTTACATGATGATGTCTTTGTCATCATTGGGATTTGCTGCCTATTGGACTGGGCAGAAAGGTGCTAGCTCATTCATATAGTTGGGTTTCTTAAAGTCACTGGCCAGTCAATGTGGAAGCACAGTGCTGGACCTGATGGGTCTTTTTGATGTGATCCAGCATAATCCTGAATTTCTGGAATTATATGTCTAAATGTACTTTTATATCAAATTATAAATAAATGTAACACAATTGATAAGGAAATATCGGTGGACTTTGCTGGGGCAGTATTTCTTAAGTGGAACATTATCTAAACAGTGGAAGAGTTAACATAATGTCTTCCACATTTGAGTTGCAGCAATCTCTGTGTGCAACTGGAAACTAGAATTCAGTTATTCTGGTTTTGAAAAATAGGAACAAATTTGTTTGAAAAACATAATCTTAAATCAGCATTAAAAAAATGTACCATTAGCATACAGTTCAAACACCTACTCTACAAAAGTCTTGTTCAAGACTGTCCCATCCCACCCTACTTACTCCTGAGAAGATCCAGACTGTCCTGCGATAGGCCCACTCCAAAACTGAGAAAGCAAAAAGAACAGAAAACATGAAGTCAAAGATATTCTCAATAGCTGATGCCATCACTCGATGTTAACGTTTATAACCAAAACTTGGATAACAGCATGTTAAGGGGGAATATTAATACACTTTCTTTAAAATAGTCTGAAACTTCTGACACCAGCAGACAGATGAAAACCGGGGCTACATCAGTGGGGTGCTCTACGCAAAGCCAGAGCATTTTCTTAATTTTAGTAAATAATAGTTAGACAGAGGTAGGCCAACTGTGAAAGAATTAGTGGCTGTAACTGAGCTTCTGGATCTTTGGAAGAATCTTAGGAGCCCATCTCTTGGTTTAGCATCATCACTGAAGAAAATGAGGCTGGAAACTTATATCCATTTTGGGGGGATGTTGAGAGAAGGGATGAGAATGGAGGGGAGGCTTTTGAGGGGCAAACCCATAAAATTTGCAGTCTCAAAATTGCCATCGGTTGTCCTTGGGTAATGACCATTATTCAGCAACTGTCAGAAGTTAGGATTCCCATAGTCACATAATCATGATCCTATGATGGTTGCAGTGTCATGTGGTCACATGATCAACATTTACAATCTTCCCTGCCAGCTTCCCAAAGCAAAATGAATGGGGAAGCCAGAAGGAAAAAATCACAAGTCATTCCAGTAAATAACTCCCACTCCTGCTGTTTTTTCTCCTGGGGAATCTGGCTATGGAGTATAAGATCCCAGGGATCCCGTACTACCCTATAGCATGTGCCCACCTGCAGTCTGTTGTGCATGCCCAATTACCCAGCTATATTTGTGTGGTGATGCCTACCAACTAATGCTCCTGCACTGGCAGCAGCTATCCCCGGCCCACCATCGTGCTTGCAAGCCACCCAGAACTTCCTTGCTTAGTGATTAAACATGGTACTTGAGTTTAAAAAGGCAGAGATGGATTAGCTAATGCGGGCCAGTATAAAATACCAAACATGTTTCAAATAAGCCAAGAGCATCTCTCCTAGGAATCCTTTCTGCTTATGTCACTACATCCACATGTGGGACATTTCTTACCCTGGGAGCAGCAGAGAAGACAGCCTGAGGGAGTGGAGGAGGAGGACTCAGCTTGTTCTGCAGGACACTGGCAGATACAATCTGTGCTGAAGACATGGAAGCCATACTCTGCAAAGCCTTGTCCTTTGAGACTTGATCCTTCAAAATAGGATAAAAATGAAACAGAAGGAGGGCTTGCTAATTCATACTTTGAGAGCGCACTAAAATAACAAACCATCTGAAATTAAGGGATAGTTTTTATAGTATGTGTTAGTTTTCTCTCTGAGCTTCAACTACTGTACACTAACTATGAACCATTCATCCAAGTTGTTTTTGAAAAGTAATGAGATAGTTGCCACTACTTTTAGAAAGCTGATTCTCAAGGAACCATGTTCATCAGAGCCAAACTCTTTGGTTCTGTACAACTTAAGCAGAGCCACAGAAGCAGGCCCACAGGCAGCTTCTTAACATAATGTTAAAATTATCCAAACAGCAGCTTCTAACTTTCTCTTTCTAACAGTATCAGAAATCATTTCACATTTCACTGAGGTTAAGGATTTTTTAAAATCTTGTCGGGACCTACGTACAATATTTAAAAGAAACAGAATAAAGACAGGTCTGGATGGTACTTACCAGGTTCATAGCCTGCATGAAGGGAAAAAGAAAAAGAAAAATATGATTAGAACTTAGGTATGGGTGAAGGCTGAGGAGAATCTGCATAATATCTATGATCATAATAGATTTCAAGCTATTGCGATAATCTAGCTTTATTTTGTCCCAAAGGTGCTTTTTAAAAAGGTACCTGGACTTTGTTTTTCCTTAAGCTTCCTCATCCAAGAAGTTTCTTTAGGTCTCAAAGTTCTTCAGTTTCTTGGGTGAGAAGCAAACCGTCTTCAAGGAAAAACAAAGTCCAGTTGCCTTTTGAAAAAGCACTTTTGGGATAACTGTGACCTGGATGACTGAGAATCTCCATAGACTTTTACTTTGTAAATAAATTAAACCTGAAAAAGGCCAATTTCCAATATATCCTACTTCACAGAATCCTGGGAATTCTGGCTAAAAGGGAATGGGTGAAAAATTCCACCTTGCAGGATGGTGATCTCAGTGGATGCCTTCTTCGTGTTCACAAATGAAGTGAACAATAAGCAATTTTTTTAAGTCAAAAAATTGAGCAGGATCTCCAGTTTTGCTCTTCTGCAAATTAGTCTAGGTCTATGGATGGATAGTAATACTGTTTAGACAGATACAAAAGAAAAACAATGCTCAAGATTCTCTTCTATCACATCCTTGCACAATTATACAGAAAAGACAAATTAAGAGTGCAATAGTCTGGATGACCACTAGATGGCAGCACAAACATATAGAAAACTTATCCAGGATTTTTACAGGCCATATATATGGTAGACTTAAGTACTGCACTGAACTATAGAAATAATTATAAATTTTATGCTATATATTAAAGGATAGCATTGTATTCTAACATTAATATTTAGAATTTTAAAAAATACACTGCTTGCATGCAGACAATTGTGGGAATCATTAGATCTTCTGCATTGTTTTTTATATTTTCTTTGTCTCTATCCTTAAAGTTTAAAGACTAACTGACTGTGAAGCCATTTCTCCTTTCAGTCACTCTTTTAAAGATGCCATGGAACATCTTTAGAATCCAGAACTGAAGCAGAGAGAAGTTTATCAATACTGGACCAGTCTCAAAATCTAAATTCTGAAATTGCAAGGACCAAGTTAAAGATCATACCAAGTAGATCCCAATGTCACAAATTCAGCTACAAAAGGAGGGTTTATTTTCTGAGTATTCTCCCTCACTCCAAGGCACAGGTTGTTAGTAGTGGTACCTAATGAATTGGCTAATTCCTGAAAAGGTCATTTTGTCATGAAGTAGAATATATACAGAGCTTCATTGTTAATTGCTTTGTAAATCCTGTTGCGAATGAATATATTTTTGTTCATCATATAACGCTTCAAAATAAATCAGAAATGCAGTATTGTAGCATCTTATGCCCCCATGTTTGGGGCATAAGAACACACACACACAGCCCCAGTTACGGGCATACAGAGGCACATGCAGGAACAACATGGCTTAGCAATGTGACTGCACTGCTGCACACGTAAGGTCCAGCATTTCCTTCTCAGTATCCTCCTTATATCAACATTAAAGTACCAGCAACAACAGGATTAATTTGGCCATGCATCCTGTAAAAAAGCTGTCAAGTATCTCTCAAACTTAAGGGTTACAACAGCAATTTTTAAAAACTAACGAAGATACCATATCTATTGTTTGATATGTATCCAAAAGTTTAAATAATAACTTCAAAAGAGTGTTCCTAGGTGATTTAATCACCAGTCTCTCTTCATTCTCACTTATCTTTTGTGCAAGGAGCTTCAACTGGGGTATGAATACTCTTCTCATTTATTCTTACTCTTGGGAGGCAGGTCAAGTACACTGTGTATATACACAGCTTGTCTTCTAATGAACCACCTCGCATATCCACGAACAAGCCAATTGCAGCTGAGTTCAGTATAACTTACTGCCACAGATGCCAGTATAACATCAAATTTCAACTTGAGGAATAATTTGAAAATGGATCTTTCCTGGTTTCACTTGGACACATGACCCACCTGGGAAGAGGTTTTGCCACTGGCAACAACACTCACAGCAAGTATCATAGAATAAAAGAGTTGGAAGGGACTTTGACGGTCAATCTAGTCCAACCTACTGCTCAAGCAGGAGAGTCTATTCCAAATATTAGCCTCTACCTAGGATTGAACTCCCAGACTCCTGATTATGAGGCAACAAGTGATCTCTAGGCCACCAGAGCTGCATCAGCTAAGGCTTACTCTGAATACAGAGCTGAAAGGGAAATTTGCCCCTTTCTTGCTTACAAATAAGAAAAAGTAAGATGTGCTGTACACAGTGGCTTTTCTGGAGTATTTGACAAAAATATTCTTTGACATCAATTGACTAGCCTGTCAAACTCATTTCTGGGGTAAATGTATTTTCTAACTTTTGTGCAAGATTTCCTACAGGGTCAGAATGATGATAAACATGCTCTAGAATTATAATGAAATACTGCATACAAGTCATTTTTACATCTTTGTTACTCTTCTGTGCCAGTCTTCAACTGGAAGTATTTACTGAATTATATGGAAACCTGGGCTTTGACAATAAATATAGGCAATGTAGTCTGTTTGTAAATAGTGAAGCTTTTCTTTCTTTTTGAGTCAAAAGATGAGGAGACAACCATTGACAACTTTCCCAATCCTATTAAAATATATTTATTCTACCTTGGGGAATCTAGAAAGGGAGAGAGAGGCAATTTTGTAATTTTTCATTTCTTTCCAAGGCATACATTCACCAGCAAAAATGAAACGATAATCCAGATCACTTTAAAATACTCTCTGGCTTCCTTTAGAGCCACCCCACTCTCCGTGCTCCATCTTCAGACATTTTATTCAGCAAATCACAATACACAGAACACACAGAGGGAAAGGGATCAAGTTAGTCAATCTCCAGTTACAGAATAAGGAGAAAAAAGCCAACCACAGAAGAAAAGGAAAGGCAATCACAGGATAAAGCTCTCCAGTTGCATCCTTGCCCAGTTTCCTTAGTTCCTGGTTTCGCGAACTTGTTCTACATATCCTGATTCATCCACAGCTGTTTTATGTCCCTTTCTGGTTCTGTGTGCCTCAGTTGCAACCACTGCATAGGTCTCCTTGCCAAATAACTTATTAGATTCTTAAACGCATCACACAATCGTTTTCAAAAGAGAGCTAGAATAATGACTGTTTCATTTGTTTCTGTACCTGTGGTAAAAAGGAAACTAACTTAAGCCTAACCCACTCACACTAATAACAATAATTAAATTAAAACTAATAACTTAACAACCACATATTGTCATTATAGATAATTGTTATATAATTAATAATAATAGTATGGCTCAATGCTCCCTCCAATTTAACATTAACATGCAATTGCTGCTTAAGTTTACTCTCCTGTTTTTTCCACTGACCTGACACAAAATGAATTGTTTTATATCACAGCCCTATTCAAATCCTACCACATAAAGATACTCCATGTCATTTACCAAGCATCTCTCTCTCTCTCTTCCAAATTTTCTAGCTTTGATCTGATCCCAGGATCAAAGGGAAAGGGGCAAGGACATAAAAGGAACAGAGTGGCAATAACAGAATGCAGTATGTTAGCTGCAGCATGGCCATGGCTTAAAGGTGAGAAAGCTGGGGAAGCGCGTACCTTCAGCTTGGACTGAATCTCACGAGATTTCCGTCTGGCTAGAACCTGCAAGTGGCTAGAGACCTGCAGAGAGAAAAGCAGAAGGAGAGGGGGAAAAACAGCAGAGCCGTCAACCAGAGAAAAGGAGAGGAAGGAGAGGGGGCTGCCCATGCTCACATACCATGGATGCATGGGCAGGGTCTCCAACGTACCTTTATGCCAACCTGGTACTCTCGCACCTTCTTCCGAGCTAGAACCTGTATATGGCTGGACACCTAGGCCCCGCCAAGTCATTCAAAAAGGAAAACACAAAAAGAATGAAGGTATGACCCCATATCGACAACAGTGCTTCAAGCACCCATGTGAAACACACTGGTCTCCTAAGCCAGTTGAAGTTCTGATGGAATAATATCAGCTTGCAGGGTAGTTCATGCTTACTGAAGGAATCAGTTGAAGAAAGTTGCTGTAATCTTGCTGAATGAAACATTTGGAAATACCATTTTTAGGTTTCTTGGCAGCAACAAGTACTTTCAATTTCAAATTTATTATTTCTCATGGACTTCTACACATTATTAATCACACTGGCTTCAGAAACTGACTCAAATTCTGATGTACAAGTATTTTGCTGTTTGGGGCCCATCCATTCTCCTCAACTATGCAATCCCCTGCTTACTTATTTGATTTTTCTGAATCAGGTAACTGAACTGTCTTTTACACAATCAAAACTGTTTATGGGATTGTTCTTCAAAAGATTAGTTCTTGATACTATAAATATTGATGTCTAGAAAATATGAAACATTTCTCAGATGTTTGCAAAACTGCTTTTAGGGAGCAAAATGGTAGACATGAGGTACTACTTCTGAATAGAAATGTCTTTGAGAACAGATTTAATATTTTGGATAAAAATTCAATTTATGATTGATTATAACTGAGTAATGAAATAATCTTTTCAGGAAGTCATAACATATAGTTTTCCATTAACAAAATATTGAATATTATATACAAAGACAGGTGAAGGAATTCATCACCTAAAAGCTATATTAACTTTAATCTCTGTTAAAAACAATGAAAATGGCTTTTTTTTCTCACTGTATATATATATATTACTTTCATTTTAAACTTTACACTTCTGTAAAGACACAGCTCTATACAGAGCATATCTCCCATGATTGAGAGAGCTGATGAAATGCAATAAGCCAGGCAATAGGGGGAAAAAAACTCCAAAATATATCTGTTCTGTTTTACAGTGACATACTTTGCAATCCACTCCAATCTCTTGGGACTGTTTGTAGTCCCATTAAATATGCTTAGAATTGTCTTATAAACCATTTCCTGGATATATATGATTTCAGTTTCAGCAGAAAGTCATAGACTGTTAGCTTTGGAGCTGAGAATCATATCTGTAAAGATAAACAGCTCAACATGAAAATGTGCTTTCAGACTGTGCAATAAAGATGCCTAGAGAAATCAGCACAGATGTGAGACTGGCATTTCCAATTTCAGTGTACTGTGGAAGGACATTAACCACAGTTAAAATAGGAGGAATTGACTGGAACTCTATAAACAATCATTTTCATAGTCCAAATTAATATGTCACACCGTGCAATCTAGCATAGCTAACAAGGAGTTCCATAAAGAATTCTGCTGCTCTCCACTAATGAACCCTAATTATTCTAAAAGTTACTCCTATAGGTTTGAAGAGGAAGAAAATGGAAACGAAGGTTAAACTGAAGTTTCATTCATGACATCTTTTACAACACATATGGCATGTCTGCTCTTTCTCCATTAATTAAAAAAATCAGCTAGAAGACCTTTGGATAGGTGTACACATGATACATTCCCCACCCCAATTCTATTTTTTTATACTTTATTTCAATTTTATTGAGATTGACCAGAATAATGGAAGTTTCTGATTCAATTAGGCGACTTAGCAAGTAATAACAGTCAAGATCCAGTAGTCATTTTGAGATTGTCTACAATCTCTGTATGCAATCTCTGTATGCAATCTCATGTACAAGGAAGACCTACAGTCTAAGATTTGTTACTGTTTGTTCAAAATTTCTTACTGACATAAACGCTCTCGGTATGCTAAACAGGTCTTCTTCCCAGTTTTGTTATAGGATCAAATGATCCTTAAGTGTCCCCCAAATCTGTCAAATTTAAAAGGAAGGTTCGCTGAAAGGTAGCGTCAATTTTTATTCTGTGAAACAGAATTTCCAAAGTTCAGCAGCTTCCAGATGTGTAGACTTCATCTCGAGAATATTCAGCAATAGCTGGCTGCAGAATTTGGAAAGATGAAGGCCACACATCAGGATATCACCCATATTAGGAAAACTCTGACAAGCGATTTAGTAGCTAGAGCTGCCATTCTTAATTCCTAAACCTTAAATTATACAGTAAACCAAGTGTTTCTCAAACATAAATCCAACTGTATGAAATCAAATGATTGAAGATGTTCTGCTTTTTTGTGTGTGTGAGATAAATAGTTGTCATCCATAGGAAACTTATGTTAAGAAAGATGAAACAGAAATCTCACAGCAGACCAGTAGCTGAGTCAAAATGAGAACTTAAAGACCACATATCTCCTTAGCATGACTTTTATCAGTTAAGATATCCACCATGTAAGTTAACAGTACACCAGATCACAGCACTGGAGCATGACAGATATTAAAAAAAACATGCAGATATATGTGTATGTGTGTGTGTTTGTAGATTATATATATGTATGTATACAGATTAGTATTTTTTTCATTCTTCACACTTTAAAGGGAGAAGCACAAAATGCATTTTTACCTGTTTTCTAGTCCTTGTCTTCCCTGTCCGTAGTTTGATGTATCTTGCTATCAGTTCATTGCGTCCTAAAGCAGAAAAGGCAAATATGTAATGTGATGAATGCAGACCTTCTCTTGTCCCACTTCTTCTTAGAAATAAAAGGCTGCCCTCTGAAAAATCTGGTCTACCTTCCTACATCCTTCAAGCTGACAAACAGCTGAACTCCTGCTCCTAACTCAGTGGTGACATTTTACCAGAAGATGGCACCAATGCAACTGTTCTCTTTTTGAATTAGATGGCCTGAAAAAAAGCTCTGCTTGAAGCCTTGGTTGTTTATGCATTGAACCAGATGCATTGAACCAAATACCCACAGCAGTCCATAGTGTTGTGAAAAAAAGTTGGACACTCAGAAAACAATGCAAACATGGGACACACAGAGATGTAGTAGGAAGTCATTGTTCCCTTGAAAGAAATTATGGGATTTCCAAGGACCAGGATTTGTAGCCTAATTTGGGAACCCAGAATATTTCTTCCCCTATTCTGCCATGTTTAACTCAGCTTTCACAGGAAGATATGCGCATGCTTGGACCACCCCTCCCTTCTTCCTAGCTTCCGTGCATGACTCCAAAGAACTTTCATAATACAGAAGGAAAGAGGAGATTAAAAAAAGCTGTAAAATACAAAGGTATGGATGCTCAGAGTTTGAGATCTGATATACTACAGTCAACAGGATGTGCAACCTACTAGGATGTTTTAAGTGGCACTGGCTTCTGAAAAGAGCCCTTCCCAACCTCCTCTTTGTCCTAATTTAAAGCAGAAGAGCTTTTGCTCCACATTTTACAGTCCAGCTGTGGCCAATCTAAATTCAAACGTCAGAGCAGCTGGGAGCTTTCTTTTCCCTCATCTCCCTCCACCCCCCCCAACATGGAAGAAGAATAGTTTGGGGAAGCATGCCAGATTTATTTTGATGGACCAGATGGTATTGGCTAAAGCTGGCTGAAATGCCCCTGCAGCTAACTTAGAACAGAGAGAGACGGAGAAGTTTGAAGGCTGAAGCAAGTGTGGGTTTTCTGGCAAAGCCAGAGTCCTGTTTTCTTTTCAAGGGAAGCATTGATTTTCAGCCTTGGGGACAGAAGTCTCACATGAGGTCACATTGCAGTCCGTCAACCATGCCTCTTCTCTTCTCTCCCCTCCCCATCACCATAGTTTTTTTACAGACAAGACCAGGTGCTGCTCCCAGTCAAACTGCACCATGTGAGAGGGAAAGGGAAGAATGATACAGAATACTAGAGTAACAATACCATCATAAAAGCCATCTGGCTCAGTGCATATCCCTTGATATATGCAGTTCCTGATATTGATAAAAAAAAATAACAGAAGACTAGCTCTATTTTATTTGGTGGTTGAGAAAGAAAGACAAAGTGGGACTACATGTAACTTAAGAATTAGTTCCCCCTGAGGAGTTGTGTGCATGCAAACACATTTCTGTTGGGACCTATTCTACTCTTCTCATGTACATTTCTGTGAAAAAGTATTTGCCCCTTTTACATTTTCTGGTTTTTTTGTCACTGAATATTAGCATAGCTTAGTGTTGGTTCTCTTAATATATGAAGGAAACTTAAATGAACAAATTGTTGGGGATATAAATGAAATTAAGCACTAAAGCCATCTAACGTGCAAAATGACAGTGTGGAAAAGAAAAGAACTGCCTTCTTGGATTTAATGACTGGTTGTACCGCTTTAGCTGCAATAATTGCAATCAAATGCTTCCTGCAATTATCAGTCCCTCACATTGTTGTGTAGGAATTTGGAGCCATCCATCCATGGTTACTTGTATCAATTCAATCATATTTGGATGTTTTCTAGGTTAACTGTTTATTTCAGGCCTTGACATTATACTTCCATGGGGTTTTAAACCTGGATTTGGCTCTGGCCATTCCAAAACTACATTTTTTCCCCTACACAATGTTGTTTGTAAATCTGGGATCTCTCTTTCTTGCTGCATGTCCTACTTAAGAGGAGAAAGGGTTTAATTCGCTCCTGAAAAAAATGCTTTATCTAACATAATTCATGCTTCCTTCAACTATGACTAGTCATCAGGGTCTTAACAAGCAAAGTTATGCTCCTATTCACAAAATTGCTATGTTTGGTATATAGCTTCTACAATAAATCTCAGTGTTTTATTTTTGCTAGATACAGTGTCATCCACAGAGCCACCAAACTCCACTTTTGAGTCATCTTTCCAAAGGTCCACTGGAACATCCACATACTTTTTGGCAAGCCTAAGATCAACTTCACTGTTCTTCCTGGTCAGCCATGATTTCCACATTGCTTCTTTCCCATTTCTACCTAGTGCTTTTCTGGCTGTGAGATAATGAATGCTTACTTTTAGACAATACAAGAAATGATTGCAGAACTCTGGATTATTTCATATTGAACTTTTCAAGTGATTTTGACAGGACAGCTACTATGGGGAACATTCACTATTATCCCAATGTATTTTCCATTTCAACATTGCACCTTACTGTTATTGGAATCCCAAGGCTTCAGAAATGACTTTGAAACAGTTTCCAGATTGATAGGCATTAATAACTTAGGATAAGCTGCCTCAGAATCTGTGCAATGAAAACTTCAAAATGATAAGGAGAACCACAAGTTGTGAGATTTATTTGGGCAGGGCTAACCCTGATTTTTTTTTTTCAATTATGTACTCTTACAACTAACCAACAGAGCAATTACTTTTTCACACCATGTTAGATTCCTTTGTTCATGAAATAAACAATGAAACAAAGGCCTAATTTTAATTTTATTTGTTCTCTCAGAACTCCTTGATATTTTACTAGGTACATAAAAAAATATACTAATATTCAGCAATAAAATCTGAAACACAGCTATGTTATGAAATAAGCACAGCAATTGTATACTGTTTCAGCAATTCTGTAGCAATTTTTACAAACCAAAGTTATTATCTGAAAATTGCTCTGATTCAAAAGATTATGATTTTTAAATGCATGTGTGATCTATTTAAAAATAGCCGTTTGTCATGAGCCATCAATTTCAGAAAACACAACTGTACTGCTTCTGCCCTTGAGCCTACCTGCAACTGGGCATCTTGTCTTGTGAAACAATAGAGGCAACAGAACTGGGTAAGGCTGAATAGTTTGGGTCAATCCTTCCGCCATATTTTCAAACCCCTCCTGCTCTTTTTCAGTTGTGCTACAATTGTGCCTTGCTGCTGAGGCCTGCCTAACAAACAGCTTTGTAAAATAATCTCAAGTTGCAATTTCTTTGTCTGAGTAACATTCAACTGGCCTCCCCCCCCCCGCTGCCTCCCCGCCCTGCTTATTTCCCTACACTACATACGCATGTTCACTAGCTGATCTTTAACCAGACATTTTCAAACAATTGCTTTCAACTGGCTGTCACCCACGTGGGATCTGACATCACAGTACATCAAATAAATATTTCTTTTTGGGGAGGGGAGGAGTGCTTTAATTAACTCAGGATGTCCAGTTCCTGTACTGACTGAATCATTGTTTCCATGAATGTGAGCTGCATGCCCACCACCTGGGATAAAGAACTTATGACTTTCTAATGTTCTAACTTCTTTGATTCAGGCAACTTAATACTTTGTTTATGGAAAATTTGCCTCCTGGTTTACAATATTCACATGAAAAATGTGCCAAGTCAGTATATTACATAAAATCCCATGTCTGTCTATTTTGGTATCTTTTAAATATTCTTTGAAAAGATGCCTCCATTCTTTCTATTATTCTACAAAAGTCTTACATTTCATATAATGTCGTTTTGCCAAAATCTGAGATTGCATTGACTTTTTGGTGAGGAGACAGTTTCCTTCCTTTCTCAGCAGACCATACTTGCTGAGGTTATTCATTCACATTTCTACTTTCAGAAGATAAGAAACAGGTATTTTTCCTTTCTGCAGAATTCATCCAGGACAGTTGTGGGATGAATTTCCTGGCTCAGAATTTATTTTTGATATTGTCTAATAGCAGGAGTGCTGCCAGCACCTACTGCCTTGTTCATCCTTTGAAGCCTTTCTCAATGTGGAGCCTTCGAAACATTCCATTATCCTCAACCAACACGACTATGTTGGCTGAACATCATAGACATTTTAATCTAACACATCCAAAAGGTGTTGGGTTAAAGAAGACTCTTATACGTTATGGTCAAGATGTAACTCCTGAGTTAAAGATTGAAAGGAAGGAAATGAAGCTGTCATTGACAGTAAGACCCAGAACTGAACTCATGTTTAAATAGAAGGCTGTACTTCTCTGCTACGGTGATTGATTTCCTAGTTTACTGTTGCTTCATTTCCTATTTCGTAGCTTCCTGACTTGCCAGAACAGCAACAAAAGTAAACTGAGTTTTGCACTTGTACTTCTTGAAAAATAAGAAATCTTAAGTGTTCCCAGTACATAGCCAAATACACACAGACACACAAACATGCACACTTTCAATCTTAATAAAGACCAAGACATACACAATGATTGACCATTTTGCTAGATATGAAGGTAGCGATGGGCAAACAGATCTGATTATTATGAGACTTCTAGCTTCAATTGTAGCATTATTCATATACTGGAAAACAATCAGCAAGACAATAAAATGCCTCAGTAGCTGTAATAAGATATACTCTTATACAAATGATGTTTCACTCTCATCCAATTACTGATTAAATTCAGCACATCGATAAGCTTCAGAATTACTAGAGAAGTGACCCTTGGAATGCAGGAGCCAGCTCACCAAAAAGAGACTAACAGTGTAAAATCTCTTCTTAAAAAACATCAGTTTTGGAGCATCCACAACTTCTGGAGGAAAGTTGTTGCACTGATTTAATTGTTCTAATTGTCAGGAAATTTGTTCTCTCATTGATTAGTTTCCATCCATTGCTTCTTATCTTGCCTTCGGGTGTTTGGGACAATAGATTAACTCCCTGTATTTTATGGCAATCCCTTAGATATTGGAACACTTGCTATCATGTCACCCACCCCTAGTCCGTTCTTTGAATTAAACTAGATATACTCAATTCCAGCAACCATTCTTTAGCCTCTAGCCCCCTAATCATTTTTTGCTGCTCTTCCACTGATCATCTACTGATGATCATCTACTACTGATTGTATACACAGAAGTGCTAGCAATAACAATAACAACTTAGACTTATATACCACTTTACAGCCCTATCGAAGCGGTTTTACCACGAACAATCTGGTTTCCTCATTTTGCCGATCTTGGAAAGATAGAATGGTGAGCCTGTGAGAATCAAACTGGCGAAGCGCTGGCAGTTGGCAGTCAGGCTCCAATACTGTATCCTAACCACTGTGCCACAATGGTTACAGGTATCATACTTTGTTTGCCTCTAATGATAGGTGCTGGAATACAGAATGAAAGAAGCACCAGCATCTCCCAATTATTCCTTCAGAACTCCCATGTTTTTCACCTTCTGTGAAAGGGCTGAACTACAGTACTGTAATTGGAATACGCAGGACGACTGGCACCGAAGAGAACAGTGCCAATGTGGAAGCAAACAGCCATTTGAAAGGAAGAATAGATGTGATATTTATTACTTTCTGTACTTTTTAAAGGATTCATTGGGTTTTTAGAACAGGAAAAACACTACAAAAATGCTTCTGTTGCAAGATGAGATCTACAGTGTAGGAAATGTTAATCAATAGGTAATAAAGAAAAACCTTAAAATCCTGGATAAAGGAAACAAAGTATTTTAAAGCAGAATGTCTCCTATCTCCATTAGTTGAAGGGAATATGTGCTCCAAAATATGTAGTTTAAGAATACTAAAAAGATTCTGCTGCATAAGAAGTATGATACCCTAGTCTCCCAGTCTCTCTTCTTGTCTGTTCTTTCACAACCATTAACATCTTAGTATCAGAACAGCCATTTCTTTAGAACTCTTAATAATCCAAACCATGGTATTGCTTGATAAACCTTGTCCCTGATCAAAGTTAACATGTTTGAATTAAAACTATATTCCATATTGCAAATCACCTGCTATGCACTGAATCCTAATTTCCTTAAATATGTGAGACTTAAGAAAGATTCAACCCATTTACTTCATGGTTCTATCTTTTCACATTTGATTCCCTCTTCTGAACTTCTTCAGATGAGACCACTAAGGTCCCATTGGAAATAGGTTAGTTTTAGTTGCTATAGGATATCAGAAAGGATGGAATGTAAGTTACTGATTTCTGGCCTTTGTTGTTTTTACAAATAACTGAAGATGCTAAACATATCCAGCACACTTTTCTCCTCCTATTTTTCCCACAACAACCACATTGAGTTGGGCTGAGTGTGTCTGACTGGCCCAAGGTCACCCAACCCAGGTGGCTTTCATGGCTATATTAGGAAAGTTTGAAAATGATAGTTTTGTTCAGTGAAAAAAAAGTTACATATTTTGTTACATATTTAACAAATAAAAACAATGAACATTTATCAAAGAGTTCATGCCTCCAACCCACAAGTAACTTTCTTACAAATCAAATCTGATCAGGTTTATTGAGAAAAGCTGCTCATGATTACATGAGTTGATACAGGAAGTCCTGCAAAGAAAAGTTAACTCATCGTTCCTGAGCCTTAGGGATTCGTGAATATGAGACACGATGGTTGTCACCTGGGAAACATTTGCAGCCACCCGTTTAAAAAATGAAATATAGCCATAACAGTCAGTAACTGAGAGAATAGAAACAGTTAAGAGCAAGGGAAGGGGTGGCTTAAAAATCCAAGGAATAGGATTCCCCCTCCAGTTGAGAGAAGAAGAGAATAACTTGCTGGCCAGATTTGGATTGAAACTAAACATTTGGAGGGGCTAGTTTCCCTTTTCCTGCTCTTTTGATGAACTACCAGCCTTCACTGACTGCTTTTCATTAATACAATCAAGTACTGTGATCCTCAGACAACTTTTATGTTTTTGGGAATTGTTGCTGACCTACAAGCACAGTAACACCTCACAGGAATTGTTGCAAAGTAAACAATTGAAAAATGTTCAGCGTTCTGCAAATCCAAAGTAAGATCTCAAGAGGATTTTTCAAAAGGAAGAGTATTAAGATAAGGACTGCGAGCACAGAAATACACCCTTGTGGAAATCCTCCCCCTCTCTAGGCTATCCGATATCCATTGTGCTGATGATAGTAAAGAGTGTCGGAGCAGCTCTTCCCTTTCCTGGGCACCTGCCACGGCTAACAGTCTCTTCCAGTTACCGGCAGGCAGACACTGCAGGCCTGCCTCTGCTCAGCTGTCCCGGTCCCGTGATTCACCAGAGGCCGTGCCATTCCCTCTCGGAGGGCACGTCCTCCTCCAAATTACTACATTCCGCAAATTCCTCTTCCCTGACACCACCACGTGAACCAGTTGGACAGCTCTGTTAAAAATAACCTAGTGGGGCAGCCTTCCAGCCAATCAGCCTTCAGTAGCATACCAACCTTGGTGGTGCACAACTCAAGTTACACCTGCTGTCTGGGGCAAGTCAAATGCAGAGCCAGTCTCCTGTGAGCTGCCTAAGTTCTCTGCCCCACCAGAGGAGAAAGTAATGCCCCTTTGCCATACACGGCCCAGACTCTCTCCGCACACTTGCACTGGCCGACGTTCAAGGGCTCCAGGTTACCACAGGTCAGCGGCTCCCCTTTCTTCTCCTCCTTCACAGCAGCTGGGAGATCAGTTCCTGTGTCAATAGCTGGCCCACCCTTGAGCCAAGTAGGAGCTGTTTATTGTAGGCGTTTAGATAGTGGTCTGGGATTCCTGAGGCATCCTACTTCTAGCATCTGCCCTGAATAAAGCTATGACTCTGCAGAAGCCCGCTCTCCCCCACGTGCCTTTGGACCCACCCATGGATAGAAAGTTATGGAAGGAAACATCTCACCAAAAGTTCAATCTCTTTACAGCTGAGTGTGCTTTGCCAAGAACAGCCTCATATAAGGTTTTACCTGCCAATTGTTAGGTGTTCGGTGCAGGCTGGATTTGCTGGGAATGTCCAGTTGCAATTTTTTTTTGTGTGTGTGTGTATACACAAACACACACATAAATACTTTTTTGGGGGGAGTAATGGACAAAACACTCAAGCTTGGCATGCTGATATGCAAGGTTAGATGTTATATTTACAATCATTATAGAAGTACACCCAGAAAGGAATTCACGTTGCAGCATCACTGGAGGATATTCCAGAATAATCTACAGTTATTTAGGCAGAGATCACAGGCCTATGATGCATTGGCACACACTCTAAAAAATGATCACCTATCCTACATGTTTCTTCATATGAAAAAACATTTCTAGAGCGCACTAAATCATCTCTTGAAAAATTAAATATTATTTCTAGTTTCACAGAACTTCTTTTCTTCACCTGATCAGTTACAATATTCCTTTCTACATGACATGTGGAAATATTACATGTGAACTCAAGGCTCAACAACAATTTATGTGAATTAGATCAGAGTCCACCAACCTTTCTGGATTGGCGGCCCGGAAGTGGGGGGAGGGGCTGGTTTTGTGGGAGGGGCTGGCACGTATGTGCATATGCGCACACAAGCACCCATTGCTCACATAAGTGGGGCCGAGAAAGCCTATGATGCTTGCTCAACTGAGGAAGTGAGTGCCTCCAATGTTCACACAAGTGGGTCAAGAGTGCCTGCAATTCTCATGTGAATGAGGCCCCAAGCACCTGTGACACTCACACAAATGGGACTGTGCATGTGCATGCATGCGCACACACCAACCAGCTCCGCACACGATCCACTGGCAAATAGGCCACAGCCTGGTTGTGCGCCACAGCAAACAGATTGGGAAACCTTGACTTAGGTGACATTTCTGCTATGCACCTATTTTATTCCAAGAAAGACTGCAATTGATTACTGGGCCACAGGAATTATATGAAATATCCTCATTTATTCTCATGCTCAAAAATTAAAATATATTACAGATCTGTGAAATGAACTGTTCCTTGTGAAAGCAGGTGAAATTGTGCATTGATTGTTGTTTCATATTTATTATTGCTTGCATGTGAATAAGCAGCACACAAAACAAAGATAATTGAAGACAGTTAATTATCTTCATAGCATAATGCCCAATAAGCCTCTTTTTATACACCTGATAAACTAACACTAAACTGCATAGTTTCTTTATCCTGAGGAAATTTTATCTCCATCCATCCTTTAAAAGAAAGAAAGAAAAAAAGAAAGAAAGAACTTCTGATTTTTAAAATCCAAGTATTAATAAATAAGCATGTGAAGGAAGTGAAGTGAGTTCAGAGATGCGTCATGCGCAGGCCACGCCCACCCCAGCTCCACTGCTGGGGCAAAAAATGTCACGAAACGACCTTTACGGCAACATAACGCCATGAGTTTGACATCCATGCTCTACACAAAAGTGAGAAGTAGCTGCAGCCTCTTTGCTTTGTGGGGCTACTTCAAGGCATTCCAAAATCTACTTCCTATGCATATGTGTATTACTTCTGCAGTGTGTTACTACTGCAGAAGCTTCTTCCGCAGATTAGGGGTGGGATTTAACTGGTGTTACTACTGGTTTGGTGGCTGCGTGCGCATGTAAAAAAAACATAAGCTGTGCCGCCCGAAGAGCTGAAAAGTGCTGCGTGCAGGTGTGCAGCGTTTGAAAAGCATCTTTTTTCCTACTTCTTCAACCTCAGTTGTGCCGCGCAAAGCAGCTGAGATTGAAAAAGCAGGAAATAAAGGACAGGTAAGAGCGCGGCCAGGTGGGCCAAACAGTAGCAAACACAGGACCAGTNAGCGTTTGAAAAGCATCTTTTTTCCTACTTCTTCAACCTCAGTTGTGCCGCACAAAGCAGCTGAGATTGAAAAAGCAGGAAATAAAGGACAGGTAAGAGCGCGGGCAGGTGGGCCAAACAGTAGCAAACACAGGACCAGTTTGGTGTCTGCTGCTCTTCAGAGCTACCAGTCTGTAGAACTGGACAGAACTGGTAGCATCCCACCCCTGCTGCAGAGCAAACCAGAAGAGTCTTTTCTGTTGAATCCAAGATCTTCTAGATCCATCCTTAGCAACTTTAAGACTTGTGGACTTCAACTCCCAGAATTCCTTAGCCAGCTTTGACTTCTGGGTACGCATGCACATGCACACACCTAGATGATCTTGGATTGCCTCAAAGTAAGCATTCTTTGAGTGATTGGATCTGTTTCAAGGAATAGATCCAGAGAGGAGATCTCCTCATGGATGCCTACTGTGCCAAAAGTTTCTCTCACAACAGCGCGAAAAAATATATATAAGGCATTTATTTTAAAAGAGCACTTTTAATCCATTATCCAATCTATCATTAAACTGAAAGGGTGCACAAGATTCTTATGACTAATATGCAACTTTATTGTTCAAAAACATTTGCAGAGTGAGCTATCAGCTTCTGACTTGTTTAGTCTTCCTCAAATGGTCAGCCTTGAATCAGTGGTCATTATGGACAACCATGGCTGCCGGATAAATCAAAGCTAAGCACAAAAGTTTATGGACAAGAATAGTCAAACCCATTTCAGTCAGTATCTCAGCAATTGGTGCTGTCACTGTTGTTATTACAACTCACGCTTTGCAAGCAGTCTAGACTACAGTCTACTTGCTACAAGGGAGCAGTGCAGCACCCAAGGCCGTATCTGGGAACCTTAAGGCTAGGTCCCACTGGCCGATGGATGCAAAACATATGCATAAAACACACAGTGGACGAGCAAAATTTCGGGGGTGGCTCCATCCGTTGTCATCCGCTCCAAAAAGTGGTGAAAATTTGCACAAACGAACGGAAAAGACTCAACGGCACGTAAGGTAGTAATGTAGCGCAGCATGTAAACGGACTGTTCATAGAAGGCCTACTGGATGAAGCGCGGATGGAACACCTCACGAGCGGTTCCGGGGGCATAATTGCCGAGACTGGACACACTAGCAGATGACAGGCGATCATCACGACGTGCGCTGCGAATGAGGCGAAAGACTAACGGGTAGTTCAGCCGCGCGGCCGGATATATCCGCCGATCATGGACAGAGGCAAACCTGTTCATCCTGCGCACTCTTATCTACTCTCCGTGGTTCCCTTACTAACGACAGTCGTAGACTTCCCGTCGCTGTAACCCTTTTGTTTCCTCCCTCGCTTCCGTGCATATTCTTCAAGCTTGCCAGGCGGGATGTTGAGTTGCGATGGATGCCCGATGAGCGACGTGCAAGAGAGGATACTATATATATCTCGCACTCTATATTATATATATTACGACCATTTGAGTTCGCTCGTATGCTCTGCGGATCTTACATCAGTACACAGCGAAAGTGTCATCCGCCGTTCCACTGCGATATAGTCCTATATGACTTCTTGCATCGTAGATGACAATCCAGCCTGTGGACGCACTCGATGCACTCGTTGATGCTCGACTGATAGTGAGCTTTATGAAACACGTATGCCCATGACGGTACCACAACGGAATTCGAGCAGTAGCTCTTTTCCAAACAGCAACATGATGGCAAGCGCATTTTCCTTTAAGCGTTTTACATCCTCTTTGCATCCGTAATGCCAGTGGACAGGCCTTTTAACAGCTACTTATCACAGAGGTGATCTCGTGCTCCAAGCTTCCTTCTAATCAAAGAGATTAGGGACCCTCTTCCAAGGCAGCCTCTTGCAAACAGAACACAGTTTAAAAGAAACAGGATGCCTACATTGGAGCCTATTAATCAAGCATTCTTGGAGGGTCACCAACAAGAAAACATGACTCCATTCTACTTATTGCAGGTACAGTAAAGTATGGAACAAAGTGCTACTGAATAAAAGCAGTGGAGTCAGTATGCAGCAAAATCTAAAATAGCAGTTCTTAAGTTGTCAGGTTAGAAAAGCAAAGACAGAGCAGGGTTGCTGTTTCTTTAAGTGATTGCCAGATGCCTCCAAGTGGCTGGAAAAACCAGTTTGTATGCTTGGGTTTGAAGAACAAAGGGCAAACTTCCCAGCAGTACTCCAGATATTTCTATAGAAATCTTTTGTCTGTTCAGAAATCTTCCATTACTTTCAAGAGCTCTCAGGTTGTGTGGCCTGGCTAAATTGTGTACAGAGGAGTTGGCTAAAGGAAGCTAAGGTGCAATTTGGCAGCTTCTTAAGTTTATCTTAGTATGATATATTTGATATCAGCATTCCAACCAATTAGTTAATTGAAGAGCACCCTGGGATACCAATCCCATCTGGATGATCCCATTAAATGATCCCATCAGGGTGAGTCCTTACCAAGAAATTGGCAATTGCCATTCCAATCATAAAGGAAAGATTAATATAACATGGCCTCATCTACTGCAGTAAAGGTAAGGTAAAAAAGTTATTTTAGATTCTGGAAGCACCATAAAATTAGGGAAATGTATGTAACTATTTTCATATGGTCTTTGAACTGATAGCTGCTCCTTATCTCCTATCCCCAAATTAAGGAGAAAATAAGCTTGCATTATCAGAGAGAGAGAAAAACATTGTTATGCTTAAGGAAGCTCAGATCTTGACTTAAACAAGCTCAATTAAGCAGGCTTTGACAAAAACAATGTTGTGCTTAAAGCAACAGGCAGCTACCTCCCTATCCCTGATTCATTTGGCAAGATTATTAACTTGGTGTTTGCTAACAGAACAATCATTCCCATGGAAATGTTTCTTTGAGGTCACAAACATAGGATTATGACATCACAAAAGGAACACTGGTAGAACAGATAAGTGGGAAGGAGAATGCAATGATCATTTATACTTTATTTTACAGGATGCAGTTCAGAGGTATCCAGAATTAAAGCCTTCCAGAGGAAGAAGAATCAGATACTAGTACAAAGGGAAATTAACTTCATTCAAAAACTGTTCCAATAAGTACGGTAAATTTAAAATATGGAAGTATATCATTTTTTCACATGCAAACCAAATCAAAATGGGGGAGCTTCATTTTCCCCTTCCCCTTTTTTAAAAGTTTTCAAAATGTTAGGGATTACATATGAAGAACTAACTCAATGACAATAAAAGATCTAAGCAAAATACTGTATTTTTTCAATACTAGCTTTTAAAGAAAAACAAATGTAAGGTTTTTCAGAGCCTGAGCTTTCTATTTTATAGTATAAAGATATGTTTGGCTGTTTTTCATTTTACAAATCTCTCCTGTTAATGTCTTATGTGTTATGTCTTATACTATCATGTTACAAGAGTAATTGATAAAATATTATCATTCCCCTACTGCTGAAGCCAACCACTTTAAAGTTAGTGTTGGTTCTAATGAAGTGTAAGGCCCAACATGAATGAAGTCCTATCTTTATGAGGCATACTATTTTGAGACGTGGGAGTTTTGATTTCGCACGTAATATGTATAGCATTTTGAATAGGTTTAAGATTTGCAAGTTATTGGAGCAAACAAACACAGTCTTCTTATCTCACAGCCGGGCCACAATCAATGAGCTAGCCTTTAAAGCAGCCTTTCTGAATAGACTGGATGCCCTACTGAACTACAGATTTCTCCTGCCAGTTTTCTTTTCGTTAGCCTGTAGAACTTTGCTTTAAGATTTTAGAAAACACTTGGTTGTTTTAACTTAAGACACATTTAATAGCTCAATAAAAAAAATTCAAGATGGAAGAGGCTATCCTCCTTGTAAAAAAATTGCAGTCCACCCCAATTGAAAATGGTAATTCAAATCAGAGCTCCCTCGTCAGAAGCAAGAAAAACACAAATGTGGCAACAAAGATAATTCAAATATAGGTACTGTACATGGGTAGTGAGCAGACCTTGGAAAGAATGTGGTGTTTTGTTCGTGACCTGCATTAGAGGCCAGATATACCACCTTTCACACCCAAAGGCAGGTATGTGGGATCCTCAAGTAGACAAAAATCAATCTTCCTTTGACAGGAGTGAACTTCCCAAACCAGTTCATCAAGTCAGGCAGAAAGAAGAGTGGGAGGGAGAAAAGAGGTGAGGCATAAGGGAGTGGGAGGGATATATAGTTTAAGGGAACTACAAAGGAAATATGAGTCACGGATCCAGGGAAAAAGAGTTCAGCACTCTGTTTATTCACTTCAATATGACTTCCCCCACAAGCGCTTCACAGTATGGCTTCTGGAAGTCCATTGTCCTCACTACCACACCCACTGACCAGGGAGATAAAATACATCAAGGGCCCAGTAATCCAGAAAGCAGCCAATTAAAGGGCCTGGAGCAAAATCCATTTTTAGTGTTTGAGGTCTGCACATTAGAAGTACACGCTTTAAACTTCAGAATGATTATAAAAGGCAAATTCTTACTATCCTATTACCCAATGGTGGACTTTTATGAAGTTCTAACATAGACTCATGGTAAAAGGATGGTTATTGTGCAGATTAAGGTGGCACTGAAACTAATACCACAGATAAAACTATCAAATTCAAGGAGAATTCTACAATATCTGACGAATAGATTTAATGCAGAAATTATCCTTCTGCAGCCTGCAAGTTTCATTACATGACATTGGTTTATGACTCTTCATTTAACGACAGTCTGGAATTACAACAGCCATGGAATGTATGCCTTAAAGACCATAAAGCATTTCTGACCATTGCAGAATTCCATTCATACAATTGCAATCTCGGTGCTTGGCAACCTGTTTATATTTATGATTGACTGGTAGCCAAGCACCTTGTGATCATGTGATTGCCATTGGCAATTTTCTCTGTTGGCTTCCCTAGAAACTCAGTGCCATAGAGCTATGATATTCCCCCATCTCAGACAAGTCTTTGAGAGCAAAAGGGCTGCCTGCTGAGTGGAGGGGAACTCCTTTGACAGGCTGCAGACATGGAGTTCAGATCCCCAAAGTCAGGAGTTCTGTTTACCCATATGGCAGTATCATTCAATGACCACATTCCCAGCACTCCCAATTGCAATAATTAAGCAGTCTTTTAAGTTGTTACACTGATGGAGCAAAAGAGCTACCTGAACAGTTCAGCTCCCTCCTTTTGTGGAGGGGAACTCCTCTGAAGATCTGTTTGCTCCATCTGCTTAACACCCTAAAAGACTGCTTAACTATTAATATTGGAAGTGCTGGGATTGTGGTCATTGAATGATACGATCATGTGGGCCTCTTATTTAATGACTATCTCACTCAGTGACTGAGATTCTGTTCCCAATTTGTAAGTTGAGAACTATCTATACCTAATTTTCATTTTTTCAGTTTAATATCTGATTTACCATACTATGTACTGGATTGTTTGACTACAATGGTTGGCTGTCCTATTTAATTAAACCAGGGTACTTCCTGGATATAGTCCTTTCTTTCTTTTCTTTCTAAACTTTAACCACTGTGTATTTGTTTCAAATTAGAAAAATGCAAATGTTTGTTCAGCCATCAAGCTCCTCAAAAGATAGTTTCTCTTGAGGATAAGGGGCTAAAGTAGCTATCTGTGCTACATTTTTAACCTGCTGAATATAATTTATTACTTATCACTATATTTTGTCACTGTACGTTTTAATCTACAGGTTAGCCTTTGTAATTGCAGTCTACAAAGAAGCATTTTGGAGCAACATGCAAGCTTCTGAACATAAATACAATAAACCATTACTTAACCATGATGGTCGTGAGTGGAGGGTGCAGAGGGTGGAGCAGGTATACCTCGTTGAATGTTTTGAAGGAAGGTGGGAGATAAGTATGCTTAAATGAATAACAAATAAAATCCATCAAGCTATTGTTCTTGTCTGAAATCCATCTTAAACCACTTAAGTAATAAAACCAAATCTCACTCACCATACATTTTGCCTTCATCTGAGAGGATAATCTTCCGCCGACCACAGGGCGGATATATTGCCAGTGCCTCCTGGAAGCTCTGTTCAATGTCTGGACTCCACACTCCTTCGGCATCATTGTCCAGACTTTTGTCCATTCCCTCTTGTCCATCTTCTCGCCCCTCCCCAGGGCTGCCGCTGGTGTTCCAGCTGTTGGACGCTATTGTGATGGCTGCTCTGGGCTCTGACCCTGAGCCCCAAAAGGCAATTCGTCAGCCTAGAACAAGCAAAGAGGATTGATTAACGAACTGGCATTAGACATAGATGGCATCCTAAACCTTCAGATTGAAGTAAAAACAAATTTTGAGTCACATAAACATCAATATGAGTGAAGACCGAAATGTAAACATTTGTTTCATAGTAGTTTTTACTATATATACATATTAAACTCTTTCACAGCTGATATCCTAACTATTATAAATTTGTTGGACATAATTGTAGCAATGTTTCAATGCTTTTACATACCCCTGGCCCTCTTTCACACTAATCCAAAGAAACCAAAAGGTATTTTCACATATATATTGAATACTTAAATAGCTCTGGCTGAAAAAGTTATTTAAGCAATAGAACTTCAAATAACATTGTATCAGAAATTTAATCCTTCCGATACATACCACTGTCCCACTTCTACATAACATGTAACAAACACAGGGAATAAGATCTTTAAGAAATGATTATTTAAATTATTTTCTAATTACCTTGATTTTATTTTAGTTTAAATTAAGAAACAAATATTCAAATGCTGATTTCAATAACCAGAGTTTGTCTAAATCCATTCTATCATGATAAACTATACTGTGACTATTGGAGAAAGCCATTAAACATTTTTTAACAGTGATGTAGCTTGGAAAGATTTTCATCAAGAGAATATACTTTTGTTTAAGAAAAGCACTGATATAAAATTAACTGATGACATAATGAATTAAGATAAATCAATCTAATCAAGGTTCCAATTTGTCAAGCTGAATATCAAAACTACCATTTTTATATGTGTTGTAATAATCTGTAATGCACAGATTGTAATAAAAATTATACTTTATTAACAGTTTTTAGTGCCTTCATTTTATTTTGATTTTTAATCTGTGTAATTTTAATTAAGCAGTGAAAGTATTTGCTCTTGAACTATATGACTTAAAACATGTAAAATATTTAAAAATCATGTAAGTAAAACTTTTAGTTTGAACATTACATTACAAAAGATAAAATTAATACAGTATATTAAAGAATACACCCTTCTTGGA
The DNA here is from genome assembly GCA_004320025.1 of Laticauda laticaudata. Taxonomy (NCBI): domain Eukaryota; kingdom Metazoa; phylum Chordata; class Lepidosauria; order Squamata; family Elapidae; genus Laticauda; species Laticauda laticaudata. The sequence continues at coordinate 44,128 of BHFT01024903.1, read as the reverse complement.
ACTGAATCAGAAGCATCTATTAAATATTAACAATGTGAAACACTAATACTATGTGGTTGGGAAGATATTTTCTTATACTTCCTTTAATGTAATCCTCTCAACCCCAAAACATCTCTTTAAACTTATGAAGCCTTCTTGAATGTGATTGAGTTGGGAAGGGGGAATTGGTCAAAAATACACAGCTTTATTCATGGAAGTATCTCAGTTTAACTGAGGAGGCAATTTCCTCCTTCAGACTATTTGGATGAGTCTCAGACAAATGTTTTTCAGAAGATGCAGAAAAGAATGAAGAGATCAAAAGTGATTCTTGAAGTGAACAGCTCTTGTGAATCTTTTATATGTTACACAAAAGAAAGAAGAAAATATTGAAGAAAGAAAAAAGACTTCTGAATTTAAACATTATAAACAGCAATATCACCGACTGCAGACTTCCTAATAGAAAAGGATTAGAGCAGAGGGATTTTGTATCTTACAGTTCTTTACAGGGGTGGGCTGCTGGGGGTTCGCAGGGGTTCGGGAGAGCCCCTAGCTACGATTCTGTGCAATTTGGAGAACCCCCAAACCCCCACCCAACCTACCCCGCCACTCCCAGGAGTCCCCACATGGCCCGTTTTGCACGCACGTAAGTGCAGGGCATGCTCAGGGAGGATGAAAAATGGGCCTCCCGGAAGTTCGGGAAGACCAGAAATGGGCCTGTTTCAGGCTTCCAGAGAGCCTCCGGAGCCCAGGGAGACTGTTTTTGCCCTCCTGGAAGCTCGAGGAAAGCCTCTAGAGCCTGGGGAGGGCAAAAATGCCCCCTCCACCATGGTGCGAGGCCAATTATGCCCCCTCAGCAACCGGGCAGAGAACCCTTTGCTCAAATTTTTGAAGTCCACCCCTAGTTCTACATTTATTCCGTGTCTTTTATTTGATGCACATTTTTTAAATATTCAGCACTAATAATGAGTAGTTAAACCCAAATGTTTACTTTCATGTTTCCTTTTTTAGAGAAACACTTTTTTGCTCAATAGCAGGATGATAGTTTTACTTATAGTCTGGTGTAATGCATGTTTTATTTAGAAGCAAATCCTACTTTGTCCAGTTGATTAATTCTTTGTGTGCCACTAAACATGTTGATGTGCTTTTGAAAAACTGAAATTGTTCAGCCAGTGAGGAAAGCAGAGACCCACCTTGTTTCTATGCTGATAAAAATTACCCAAAAGTACATGATTAGAAAGATTGAAGTCCACTCCTAAATTATATAAATTAGTTGTTGTGGCAAACCTGTCTCATTATAGCTTTAACATTTAGAAGGAATACATAAGTTTCTCAGTGATTTGAAGTAACCTATTGAGACAATGGTTGGACATGATTCAGAGAGAAAAATGAGTATACATTGGTCCTTATGATGAGAGATTCCTGAGAAATAACAGGATTTTTTCCTAGTTTTTAAAAATATTTTTTAGAAAGATTCTGCAAAGATCCAGACTTCTGTTTGCAATTCAATGTTATCTGTGAGCCAGTTTCTTTCTACACACTACTCCAAAGCAGCTGGGTGTTTTGCAATAACTTGTTTGGGGGGTGCAGCAGCACCACCAGCTGCTCACGGGGTGTTGAGAGCAGAGAGGTGTCTTCCCTGGCAGGAGGCTTCCGGGGAGAGAGCACAACTAAGGTGTCCAATGCAGATATCTCCTTTTAAAGAAACTGTAGAGACAACGGGCTGGCTTAATGTTTCATGCTTTTTTTTTTAAGGAACTTCTTCTCTGCTGCTCTATGATGTCACCCAATCTCCCTCTTACTTCCCCCTCCCCTTTCACCCACCCCACCCCACCCCTTCTTTGGAAACAGCCTAGCCAAATAAGGAGATCAGAACTAGCCAAAGAGAAGGGGAGGGATGAAGAGGAGACTGCAGTCCACATCAGGCTCCAACACACTCTTATTCACTCTCAGTCTCTCTCCCATGCTTGTTCCCTCTCTCAGACACATATACACCATGCAACATGCACACAACTGTGCAAAACAATCAGGGAACCACAAACTCTCAGAGAACATTCTGACAGCACAGGACGCAACAAGAATTTCAAGAGGCGGATGTAAAAGTATGCTCAAAAAACAACTTTCGAAGAGCCTACAAAGAAGGGTGGGTCTGACTCTAATAATCTTGGATAAAAGCTGTAGTAGCAAAGTTGTTTTTTCTGAACATCAGCCTCTGCGTCTCTTTTGCCCTCCCCCCCTCAAATATACAAAAGGTATACGATTGATACGATTGAACAACGCCAGAGACGGGCAACAAAAATGGTGCAAGATCTGAGGGACAAAACGTATCTGAAGAGATTGTAGGAACTGAATATGTACAGCCTGGAGAAGGGAAGAAATGACATGATTGAAGCCTTTAAATATACGAAACGTGAATAAAGTTCTAGAAGGCAATATTTTCAATAGTAAGCAAAGATTAAGAACACAGGAGCATAACTGTTAAGAGGGAAATTTAAAAGTAATATTAGAAAGTATTATTTCACAGAAAGAGTAGTGGAAGCTTGGAGGTAGTGGATCAATCATCAGTAACCGAGTTTCAGCACACTTGGGATAAACATGTATTTATAATCTGACAAAATTTTAAAAATTCAAATAAAAATAAATAAATTAAAATAATCAAGAAAAAAGAAAAAAAACCGAAAGGATAGACTCAGTGGACCTTTTGTAGGTCACTAGAACTTTTTCTGCTTCAGTTTTTTATCTTTCTAGATAGTCCCCACCTCATTTCTCCAATTCTTTTTCCCATACAGATCTTAGGTAAGAAGCACGACAAGAAACTTCTATTGCTATTCAGGGGAGAAACCAGCCAAAAAGCTGGGCTCCATGTTTGGATCCTTTCAAAGGATGACATTCTTTTCTGTCTCTGTTGCCCACTTACTTGCTGTCTCTGAGCTCGATTTTACCATTGCCCGGAGGAATAAGACAAGTTAGGGAAAGGCATTGGTAGCAACAGCTGCTTTCCTGCCAGGCTCTTACAACTGCCAGTTTACTCAGCTGTTCAGAAAAGGGAGAGAGACCAAGTGGATAAGCAATGGATGAAGAAGCAGCAGCAGCAAGCAGGGAATTTCAGTAAAGGATCTTGAGCAGATGCACAACTCCAGCTGGCAGTATTGACTCTGCTGAGGAACCTAACAGAGGCATTAAAATAGTAAGGAATTTTCCTCAAGCTGTGATCTCTTCATGCAGTTCCCCACCTGAGATTCATCCTTCATTGAGGAAGAACACTGAAACATCTTGATCTAGGCTCTTTCTACAGAATCAAGACTGTACCATGAAGAAAAATCATGTTGCTTATTTTTTTTACAAAAGACCATCTTTCCTGCCTTGCTCCAGTTTTCCAGAAATTCAGGAACACCAATGGCAGTCAGGAAAATCATCAATAATGAAGAGCTATGGAAGCAATTAAGTGTGAAAAGATGTCTTGCAAATTTTAGCATGTCTTTTCACATCTTAGAAACTTTCACTCAGCCTGGACTTCTGTGACTCTCAGAATTCTCAGTCAACAAGGCCATAGCCCTTGGAAAACAAACTTCCGAGAGTTATGGTCCAATATATCCAGTGCCACTAATTCTGGAGAAGACTGATGAAAGGTCAGTGAAACCTATGATCCACATGGTACGTGGAATTTGAAAACAATTCTATAAGAACAGCACAACTATTTATTTCCCATTAAAAAACGATCCTCTGGTTGAATTTAGTCCTATTTAAGGGTGCTTTTTCAAAATCCAGTTGCCTTTTGAAAAAGCACCTTTGGAACAACCATGATCCAGATGAGTGAGAATCTCCAGGGATGTTTATTCAAGGGGACATTGACTTTATGGATATTGTGGAAATGAAGAGAAATTGAGAGGGGAGAGACATTGAATCTTTACTTGCATGCTTAGATTTTTTTTTTTTATGTTAATGGAAGAAGGACCTTTCTTTGTAAATTTCAAACATTGGAGCAGTATGGAAGGATGGTAGAAACTAGACTCAGAAAATCTACCTTCTCAGAATTTAACTTCTTCCAACAATTCATGTAAGAGAGCCCTTCCTTGGAATATTTAGTGTTGCCCTGTTGAGAACAGAGATAATAGAGAAATATTTCTAAGCACTATTGCTGATAATTAGCAGGATAAAATGTTAACCCAGAATTTTATATCCAATTGCTAGGAAATAACTCCTAAGAATCAGTCAGTCAGATGAGAGCAAAACCTGGCCTTAATATGGAGATTATGAGTGCTGAGGAAGGATTTTGAATTTGCAATTCTCAACTCAGAATAAGGCATAGCTACACAAATTAATGCAAAAATAAAAAAAATAATACAAATCATATTACTAAATATTTTGATGCTTTGCTAAATCAAACTACAATTCAGCTTTACAATTTCATTTTAATGTATGTTGATTAGTGTATGTTCAAAGAGACAATAAAGTTATTCTATTCTACTCTATTCTATTCCATTCTATTCTGTGTATCTTGCAAACACACTATTTATATTCAGTTATGCAACATGCATTGTCACTAAGCTTAGTCCTAACTGCCAACTCAAATCCCATGACATTATTTTAATTTTATTTTGGAATATGTATATTAAATATATATTCATATTCTCCTATTTCACAACAGTTACCAAAATGATAAACACTGAAACACAAAAGTAATAGCAAAACAAAGCCCAGTTTCTCATTTTTTTAAACCAATGCTGAACTGAAATGCTCTCTGCCCATCCAGATCTAGGCAGAAAACTGTATTTGAAATGTGCTGTCCCCTTACTGATCCCTATCCTCTACTGCAGTGTTTTTCAAATACTGGCTGAGGAATTCTTGGAGCTGAAGTCCACATGTTTTGAAATTGTCAAGTTTGAAAAACACTGCTCAACTGCATATGCAACCAATCATTGTAATAGACTGGCTTCTCTCCAACATAATAGGTAACAAGGCCGAACAAACTTGAGGCTGCCCTTGGAGAGTGTCAGGATAAGAGGGGAAATACTACTTTAATTGCCAGTATAGCCAAAGATGGTTTAAGCCTTTCTCATTCATGGGTAAGGAACACAATATCAGGGAATATTGTAGAGCAGGGGGTGTCAAATTTTCATCGTCCCGTCATCATGTGACGTATCGTGACTTTTCCCTCCTTCACTAAACTGGGTGGGTGTGGCCAACACATGACACATCAGGCCTATAGGCCACGTGTTTGACACCCCTGTTGTAGAGCTAAAAAAAAAAAAAGACAATTATGCTATGTCCATATATATGGGTCACTTTCTATAAGTTATTAATGGAATCAAAGCAACCAAATAAGCTACAGTCAGCTAACTCTGAGCAATACAATGACATGAGGCTAACTATGTCTGTGGAATGAGTTCTAAATAAATGTTATTTATATAAAACAGTCTTGTTGCCCTTGAATTGTTTGTACTTTACAAAACTATATATCCTACTGCAATGACACCTATTAGGAAAAGACTTCAAATGCTAAACACGTAATAAATAGACAGGTTAACTAAACCTTCAAAGCAATTCCAATTAGAGTCCTAATAGCTTTCCAACAGTTCCAAGCGCAAAAGGTTACTGTCTAATTAGCATCAAATTATTATTATGCTACATACATATACTACATATCTTCTATCTTTCCCAAGCTTAAAAAAATCAAATTCAACCCTCCTTCCCCCCCATCTTCAAACTTCCACAGAAGGGAAGATCTTAATGCTAAACCAAAAGTGCAAGCTTCCTTTTAATGAGAGATGCCACCAAATCATTCTTGCAAAGCATGTGCTCTAAATCCTGAGCAATGGCTGATCGCCTATAATTAAGGAGTACATGTAGAAAAATCACAGAGCAGTTTGGAACCTGTTGCAATTTCTGTACTGTACTGTTTCCTGTACTGATTTCTGTACAATTTCTGTACAATTCTGTACTGTACTGTTCTGTCTTTCCCAATGTTAGAACCATCCAGGTGTTCAGGATTCAAATTCTCCTTAATTATGCTAGCTATGGAAGATGGGATTTGTAGCACAACATACAGTATCTGTCAGGCAATAATTTGGTCCAAAATTTCTGGTTCTTGTAGGGAGAGTGCTAGTGAGCAGGCAAATCAGGAATTTGACTAAAAGTCTAATAGAGCTACTCCACCCAACTTTTACAAAGGAACAACTGAAACCAAGATGGAAGCTAATAATGCTGGGCGGGTATTGTTTCAACAGTAGAATGCTGTCTATTTTTAAATCAATACAGAGCAAAACTACAGCCGCCCCTGAGGAATTTTTCAGCATTTCACTTAGCTTCAATATTCTGACATGCTAGACTTAATTCCACTGCGAATTGCAGGCCAGGGATCTGACCACTTAATACAATATTCACATTCCATTATCTTATGTGTATCTATTTAATTTGTATGTGCAATGAAATGTACATTCCATACATTTCAGAGATTTCCAAATGATAAAGAAAAAGTATAACATACGGCAAGACATCAGGATAAGAATGCAGCAATTTAAGGAGAATCCAACCTATTGCAGCAAAATTTGAGTTAAATACATAATGGTTCAAATACACAATGGTGATTGTTCATTATACAATGCTAGTTATACAATAATACTGTTCTAATTTACTTATAAATTCAATTTAAGGACAGGTCTTGGGTTCAGAACTTGTTCTTAAACAGCAGAGTAAGTGTAGCTTGCGTTGGGGAAAAGGTAGATAAGAAGATGCAAATGTGAACTGATTAGGCTGAGTTTTTGTTATATGAAGCAAACCACTGTTTCTCAAACTTGTCAACTTTTAAGATGTGTGAATTTAAACTCCCATAATGCTGCTGGGGAATTCTGGGAAATGAAGTCCACACATCTTAAGAGTTTCAGGTTTGAAAAAACACTGTAGCAAACAAATAAAAATTACATAAATGGAGATTACAGTCCTAAATTCCTCTTAATGAAGGTCTCTCTCTGAATTGAATGTTCATTTGGTTTGAATCTCTTAATTCAATTAAATACAACCTTCCTTCATAACCAAACCTTTGCAACAGAGTCCTGTACACAGTTGTCTCTTCCAAGTTTCACAAGACTTCACAGGTTTTCTGTTCGTTCTCCTTCTGCCCTTCCTTCTTGTTCCACTTTCATCATTGTTACAACACACAGCATCTCTCCGTTACTATGCCATCCTTTAGACCTTAACAGAGAGATCATTTAATAGGATGTACTTTGCCTGCTCTATTTCAGTGAGCTAACTATGTAGGAAGCTGGAGGAATGTTCCTCCCCACCCAACAAACTCTTTTCATTTAAGTTAAGGCATCATGAAACTCTATCCGCCAGTCTGTCCACTTTCCAAAACAAACCATTTCCAAGGATGAAAGCCCCAAATATACAAAGCAGTGCCATTATCAGCACAGATTTACATCTAGACAAAAAATAAACTGAAGAGATTTTTTTCTCATATCTTCCAAATTATGTTATTATATTCCTGCAGTGCATAAACCAGTTAATAACAGCTCTCAACTGTTCAGACTTGAAAGCATACCAACCATTAAGAATTGTTCTAAATACCTTAAAACAAGAATGCCAATGACAACCATTTCAATGAATTTTTTTTCATGGTGTTGATCATGACTGGTCTTTGAGAGGCATACTAGAATGTTCCAAAAAATAATGAAGACTAGGAAAACAAGAAAATGTGACTTAAACTTTAGATAATACCCATGTATTTAAAAATATTCTTATTTTGTCATTTCAAAGGTTACAGATCAGAGCATATTTTGTTATGTCTATGTGACCAACTACCCATAGGACTCTGGGAAGTGCAAGTTGTCCTCATGCTATGCACTATTGACATAGACAGAAAAACTATAAAGGGAATATTCCCTTACTCTTTCGTATTGTGTTAGATTTTTCTTTGGAGTTTCTCATTTGGCACCTGGAATAGCAAAAGTTGTAATTTTTGGAAATTTAAGTAATACTCATCAGATAGCCTCAAGAAAACTTTTTTCACTTGAACTATGTTCATATGTGTGAAGACATGTCATTTATCCCAGTTCTTTTTATTTTGCTTTGCACTCACTGATGCAGAACAAAAAGTCAAGTAAATGCTACATCATCTGACATCAACACCCAATGTTGCATCACTGACTGCATCACTTCTGCATACCAAGAAAGGTTTATTTATGGTTTGTTTTAAGATAAATATTTTCTTGTGGTTATTCTTTCTGACCATGTTCTGGAGTATTTTCCATATACACAAAAAGATGTATCTTCTCATCTTGCACACCCCATGGATTGCATGTGTTACATGATCTGATTAATTACCTGACCAGAAAGGGCTGCTTAATTTCATATTCCGCAATGTTCTACATCAGTGTTGAAAAATGGCACCCACTATATGTTCAAAGACATTTCTTAATTATGTTTCAATACTGAACCCCAACTTTCATTAAAATTATACAGACACCCCAGATTTGTACCTGAGTGAACACTTTTCTTATGAGACAAAAACAAAAACAAAAACACAACAATTCTGTGGAATAAAGTCAGTGTTTTGCAAAATGCCATGGAACAGAATTAGTTAGAAAGGAAGAAAGTAGCTTTTTAAATGTCTTTTTACTTATCTTCTAGTTTAGTACTGTCTGCATTAGAATACAACAGCCATTTTGGCCTAAGCAATGAACTCTGATTAGAGAATAAAAAAGGAGACGTGGAAATTCATGCAGAACATTTGAAGAAGTATTAGCAGCAGATTCTCTATATCTGGTCTGAATTGATTTGCATTCCAGGACTATAAAAAGAAATTTTTTCTATTCCTATCTGGAACTTCCAAGGATGGAACCTGGGAATGTGTTGAATGGAAACTATGTATGTGATCATGTACATGTATGTGTTATCAATGGTTTTCATTTGCCTGAGAGACTTATATATGAACCGTGAGTTATCAATCAAGTTAGTTCATGCTTCAGTAAACTCACTGACAGCTTTATTCAAGTTCAATTACTCAGGAGGTAAAAATCATTGATCTTTCAACTTGAAGCTGATATAGGTAAATGCTTAGGACTACACAAGATGGAATCTAAATCACTAAAATGTGAATAGAAAGTCATATATTCAGAGTGAATAAAATTACCATTAAGTCTACAATTATTTCTGAAGAAATCATTTTATACCAGGTGTGTCAAACTCATGTTGTCACAGCAGCATCACATGATGTATTGGGATTCACCCCCCTCTTTGCTAAACCGAGTGTGGGCATGGCCAGCAATTGACACATCCGGCCATGGGCTGGAAGTTTGACAGCCCTGCCTTAGATCATTCCAAAATAATAATAATAATAATAATAATAATAATAATAATAATAATAATAATAATAATNAAAATAATAATAATAATAATAATAATAATAATAATAATAATAATAATAATAATAATAATAATAATAATAATAATAATATCAAAGACCTTATATCCTTTCATAGGTTACAATAAGGAAAAGCTATAAGACTAAAAGCATCTGAATCACCAGCAAGATTTGACATATAAAGCAGCTTTCTTCAATAAACTATCCATTAGACATGAGTTATTACAATTCCTAAAAATTGCAGCTTTTTTTGTAGATTCAAGCTGCAAAACAATAGGATATCCAGAAGGTATCAGCAAGGGCTTGACATTTTCTTTCAGTACTCTTTGGCGGTTGTCCAGACTTTTGCAGTTTAGATCTGTTAAGCCTGTTCTTCTTAGCATCCTAATCATGAGCCTCTGCCCATTGTTTAAGAAATATCTTTATTCTTATACTGCCTGGTAATTTTCAAATGCTCCACCCACAAATATGCATACACAAACAGCGGGAAAACATTTCTAGAAACATTCTTGTGATTTTACTCATCCCAGTTTTACAAAGTCTTGGTTTTGCAGCATCTAATCACTATTCTGAGATTTTTTTCCCCCCCTTCTGTTAGATTGCATCTGATTCTCAGTGTTTTCCTGGACGAGTCCTTGCCCTTTTCTTGGCAAGGTTTTTCAGAAGTAGTTTGCCATTGCCTCCTTCCTAGGGCTGAAAAAAAATGATTAGGCCAAAGCCACCCAGCTGGCTTTGTGCCCAAAGCAGAAGTAGAATTCATGGTTTTGTGACTTCTAGATTGGTACCTTAACCACTACAAACTGCCTCTCATCCTGAAAATAAAAGAAACAAATAAATCTTGCCAAGACTTTAAAAGAGGATGCAATCACTTATTAGTGGACTTCTTTTTAAAATCTTCAGCATAAAGAAAAAGGAATATTAACTAACAGGATGAAGACCATCAAGAATGAAAAACTAGCAACATTTTTCAATATGGCTTCAATAACGTAGCAGATGGTAGAGATTTATAATAAGCTTCGGGAAAGCAACAGGGGAAAGTAGTAGAAGATTGGTCTATGACTTAAGGGGTAAACTAAAAAGAATATATCAAAGGCATCATTTTTTCTATACATGTGAAAAATCAGTTTTAGTTCTAATGCCCTAAAACTCTCAAGAGAAACTTGATTCTTGACTTGGCTCAAACTTGATTACTGTATTATTGAAAGGAGACAGCTTCTTTAGGGATGTTACCCATGGATTATTTGGTAGTGAAATGGAGTACTTCAAACCAGAGTTAAGTAGCATGAACAAACATTCCTTTTAACAAGTCATCCAACATTCATTCTGAAATATTTCTCTTATTCAAAAATTGTACACAATTTTGCATGGCAAGACTGAAGTAAAAGGAGGAGAGTGAAATATTTTGTGTTTTATTACCACATAAGACATTTGTCCAGAAGTCTGTTAAAAACACATTACACAAGCTGAGCTAGCCTGTTTTCTAATTTTGAATCCAATTTTGAAATGAAAAGGTAATTTGAAGATGGATCTCAAAACAGTACTCTTATGTTACCTGTGATATAGAATTTGCTAATTTCAATCTTAAATATGTTTTATTACTTCTTGTGAAAATGCCCATTATGATTTCATCAGGATTTTAAAGCTTGAACATATGTACTACGTACATCCATATTCTCTGTAAATTTCTTTTTGTGTGTACATACTGACTGACTGATAATTAGGTTGAACACGATGGGAGAGTTAGGGAATATTATCTGCCCATTCAAATATTGAATCCCCAAATGGCTCAATTTAATTAAACCAATACACACAGTACTGCTATCTAGCACAGAAACTATCTGACAAAAAGACTATATTTGAAGAGAGGAGATAGATGGAAACATCAGTTCTTCAAAGACATATTAATGATTGAGCTATAAACAGATTTTCTACTTAATTATGGCCAGGATTATTTTTCCATTATGATTTTATTGGTTGAATATCTGTTCCTTTGGTAGATGGGTGGAGCCAAAGTCATATTTCTTTCTCCTTTAAGAGTCCTAGAGCAAATGATCAGTTTAAGCCAACTGTTAGCTGTGGCTTAAAGGAAAAAATGCTTTCCAGCTAATGGGTAGGATCCTAGTGGTCTTTAGTTCTAGACCTTCAGCTCGACTATTCCAGGGAAGAGATTCAAAAGAATAGGGAAATGGCTCTTTTTTAGCTTTAAAGTTTAAGAACTACCGCACTTAAAAAAAATTTGGTTAAAATGTAATTATAAAAATCGAGTCTTCCATTTCTTCCTTTCTTCCTTAATGGTTTAGAAAAATTTGTGGAATTATGGCTAAGGTACTGTACTAAACAGATTACTGTAAGAATCAGCTATTCTAACCCCAAGAAAAAGACAATAGTCATCAAATTGGCCATTTTTATTCATAGAAATTTGGAATAACTGCTACTTTATAAAAGAATTACAATTTAATACATTTTGATTTTTTAAAAAATAAGATTTGTTATGGCTATTGTTTTTGTCTATAATGTACTGCATCTGTTCATACAAAATGGATCAATTCACATACATATCATCATCTTATGACTTAGTTTTAATAAGAGAATTAGATTAATATAAGTGCCACGCAAGACATTTTTCCTTGGGCTGAGAAAAATGAATGGTACTTGTACTAATATTGCCACAGAGAAATAGCTACAGGTCAAGTATCATTTACAAGTTTAAAAGAAAAAAATAAACCAATTAATGTATTACCCACACACAGCTTCAGTATGGTATTTTATAACTTGACTATTTCCACAGATAGTGGTGGGACATATTCTTCAAAATAATACAATCATCATTTCTCGTATTCAATTTAAGAAATTACTTTTCAAAGCCAATCATTTATTTTTAAAAATGCAGTCATTATTGGGTATCTTGTAAACTGTATATTAAATTGTTTAACTAGTACAATTTGACAAAGATCAATATGCAGAATAGATACGATGTTTGCAAAATAACTGCTGAAAGACATGTTTAATCTGAATTCGGATGACTTTAAAGGATACTCTGTTGTTTGCTGTTTAATACTGGAAGTAAATTAGTAACAGGTGCTACCTTATCACCCTTCACAAGAAGACAGATCAGAGTATAGGCCAGTGATGGCAAACCTTTTCCACGTCGCGTGCCAAACGTGCGTGCACATGTGCACACTTGCTTACCTGTACTCATGATGCAATGTGCATGTGACCCCTCTGCGCCCCTGTGCACGACCCCCCTGCACTGCACACCTATGCGCATGCACAAGTGACCCCCTGTGCAAGCATGCGCATCTCCCCCGTGCGTGTCTCCCCCCATGCATGCACGGCAGATACCTGACAATCAGCTGGCTGGTGGGGTCACACGTGCATGCACAGTGGGGCTGTTCCAGGCGACCTCTTGCGTGCCGGCAGAAATGGCTCTGCATGCCACTTCCTGTATGCGTGCCATAGGTTTACCACCATGGGTAGAGGCAATATAGGATTACTGAAACTCTATTGTTGTAATAACAACAGAATCTGAAAAGCCTGCCAGAATTTCCTTCTGTGATTTCTTAAACCAAACAGAACTAAGCCAGAATTATCCTGAGTTTTTTTCTCATTCCCTCTTCCTTCTGAGAACTAAATTAATATTTGCTTAATGATTCTTGCAATCCTTCTTCAAAGCTTTCTCTGCACTCCTCTAAATTCCTCTCTGACAATCACCCCTTAAATCAAGAATCTTCAAACTTGGCAAGTTTAAGACTTGTGGACTTCAACTCCCAGAGCTACCATGACTGGAGGAGGAATTCTGGGAGTTTAAGTCCACAAGTCTTAAATGAAGTTTGAAGAGCCCTGCCTTAGATCTGCCTCAATTGATAATGCAAACGGTTTAATCTGAATCTTCTTCCAACTCAAATTTTCTCTACAAGATTTATATTTGTTAGAGAAAAGTGACAAAGAAAAAATGCAAAGAGAGGACAGAAATAGTCAGCAGTCATCCAACAGATAGTTATCTTAAGGGTAATGAGGAAAGGTTAAAAAATAAAAGTATTTTGTGCTTCATAAGACACTCCGGAACATAAGATGCACCGAGCTTTTGGGGAGGAAAATAAGAAAACAAAATATCTGCCTCTGTCTTCCAGCCCCAATATATGGCTCGTCAGGGCTCTGCTCCATTGCGTCCACTATCCATCAGCTGAGCGACAGATGGATCCTGGCCTCCTATAGCCCCGCCAATTAGCAGGCTGGCTGACCAGAAACAGCACTATTGCTGCCTCCTCTGTGTCTGCTGCCTCTGCTAGGAAACACTGGAGCCTTCTCTAGCATTCCCAACTTTTGCTGCTGCCTGCCACCACTGCCGCCTTTTGCTACCTATTAGCAGTTGGATTGGCCTCCTGAAATACTGCCAATCAGCCGTTCTGTCATGCCCCTGATGGAGACTGACTCTGAAGAAGAGGAGGAACAGACAACAGGGAGTGGAAGTGTGGCTCCAGAGGAGGTAGAGGAGGCTGGGGAAGGTCAGAGGCTGGCTGAGCAGTCAGAGGAGGACTCGGGCCCATCCCCTATCCATCCTAGGCCATGCAGGGAGGAGAGGATCAGGGNTCCATCCTAGGCCATGCAGGGAGGAGACGATCAGGGTAAAACATAGTCTACTCAGGAGGAGAGGGCCATGATCCTCTTCATGGGTTGAAGGTGTGAGATCTGCATAAAAGGTTGGACCTATGTGTTAACAGACGCTGGAGACAAATTAGTGTTTTATTCCTAAAGGAGGTTTATCTTGGTTGGCATTCTTCCAATGGACTGTACCTGGTTATCTTCCTGAAGTTGGCAATTATCTCTCCTGGTCTGTTGTGGAAGTTTGTTTTTGGTTTTTGCTTCGTTATCGGCTCTTTGAATTTGAACTTTCCTTTGAAATGTTTCTTTCTTTTGAAATGTAATTTTGAAAATAGTTTATTCCTCTACTGTGAACAATTAAACAGTGAAGCCAAGTTGAAGGCTTTAAAGGACTTTTATTTACGGGTTTTTGTTATATTTCTGAGATACTCTGGGTCATCACACATTCCAGACGGCAGGAATCACCACCACCTGTTGCCACCAGAGCCTATTGCCACCATGGCAGCGGCAACAGGCAGTGGCGGTGATAGGCGGCGGCAATCCTCACCACCTGAACAGCTGATTGGCAGTATTCCAGGAGGCCGCTAGGTGGTGGTGGTGAATGGCAATGGGTGCCGGCAATATCTGGGGAACTCTGGCAAAGGTTCCAGCATTCCCCAGTGGAGGCAGCAGACAGGCAAACCACATGGATGAAACAGGGCACATGGAGGCCGAAAATGGCTGAAGGGTGGGGGCCGCCATGTGGGTGGGATTTCAGCAATATTTACTCCATAAGATGCACAGACATTTCCTTCTACTTTTGGGAAACAAAAAAGTGCACCTTATGGAGCAAAAACTACGGTAGTTAATGGTTGTCCTAAAGGATTCTTTGAGAGTGGAATTTGAGTCAATGAATGACAGTGGTAGTTCTTTCTTCGATGCTTCAGTGGCAGATCTACCAGACTGGATCAATTATTGCGAGCCCTACAGAGGCACTGGTTTTTCTCTTCCATCTTTTATCCCTGAAGCCTTTATCTGTAAAAGGATAAAGGTTCACCAACAAGCCTGAACAAGAGGTTGCTGCTCGGAGCTAAAGTAGCAAGCTAAGCCTCTCACCTGCAAAGTTGAAAAGTTTCAGTTTACAGATGGGTGTGATCTCCCCCAGCACAGAATTTTCTTCTCCAGACATCACCCACTGAGTGGGAGGAAGGAACAAAAGGAAAACCAAGGCGTAAATCCATGTTTACAGAAGTGTTTCAGTTCAGGGATTCTTGATTTTTCCTGAGCATTATCCTAAAACTCAATTGTCCCACGGGAGAAAATTCTAGACCAAATCAGAGTTTTAGCTGTAGGATACAACCTTCAAAACTGCATTCAAGTCTTATCAAGCTAATTGATAGTTATCCTTCCTGCTAATTTATGTGGAGACAAATGATACTGCCAAAAACAGCTTGGAACCATATCACATACGAAGATTTTGAAGACATTGGAAGACAGCTAAAAAATGTGGATGTTTCTTCTATTCTTATGACTTTTGCAAAGGACGGATAACAAAGAAAAACAAATATTGCAGATAACAGATAATCAGAGTTGGAAGGGACCTTATAGGTCATCTAGTCCAACCCCCTGCCCAAGCTGGAGACCCTACACCATTTCTAACAGATGGCAGGCAGTCCAATCTCTTTTTGAAAGTCTCAAGTGATGGCGCTCCCACAACTTCTGAAGGCAAGCTGTTCCATTGGTTGACTGTTCTCGCTGTCAGAAAGCTTCCCCTTATTTCCTTATTTAAATCTCTCCTTGTAAAGTTTTCATCCATTATTCCTTGTCTGGCCTACAGGCGCTTTAGAAAATAGCTTGACCCCTTCCTCTCTGTGGCAGCCCCTCAAATATGGAAGACCACTAATCCATGTCTCCCCTGCGTCCTCTTTACTCGACTAACCATGCTCAGTTCTGTAACTGTTCTTCTTTATGTTTTTAGTCTCCAGTCCTCCTAATCATTGATTTGCTCTTCTCTTACTTTTTCTAAGAAGTCTTAAGAGAATGACAAGCTCTGAAAATAATGTGTATGGGAGAAAAATTTGGGACTCTGTGATCTGCTCATCTGAATTAGGAAAAATCAGAGGGAACATTGGCTTATAAATGTCATGGCCTCTGGGTTTTATTATTAGTAGTAAATGGAACAGTAATCAGCAAGTAGATAAAAAAAAACAATTAGGGAAGAAATTAAAAAGTAAATACAATTAAAGAACAAATAACAAGTTCTTAAAAAAAACAAAAAGATTAAAACTAGACAATAAAATAGAACTGTTAACAAAAATATCAAACAGCATCAAGAATTTCTGACTGTAGAATAACCGCTATGTAAAACTTTAGATGCTCTAAATTTGCATGAACTTAAATTTCTGATTCTGCAAAGCATGATTGGCAATCGATCTCATTGATCAACAGTGGAAGAAAATATAGGTAAGGCCTTCAGGTTTACTTGAACCACAAGGACAAACTGTACAAAAAGGGATATGGTATATATATATATATTATTATATATATATTATAATATATATATATATATATATATATATATATATATTATATATATATATACATATATACATACATACATTACAGTACATACATACATACAACATTACATACATACATATATATATATATAATAATATATATATATATATTTGTTTTCTGAGGTTTCGCGGGTATTTCGTATGTGGATCTTTGGTTATTTGGTTTTCTCCCGTGCTAGGAATTGGAAGTATCTAGGCAACCTTTCGCATGAAGTCTCATTCATCCATCTTCAGGCTTTTTCTTCAGCTCTGTGCTTCTCAGAGTAATGTGAGCTTGCAGCTGCTTCTTCCTTTTAACTGCTAGTGGAGGGTGTGACTTGATTGTTGGGGTTCTTGGCTGTGTTCTGATTGGTAGGGGGTTGGCTGTGTTCTGATTGGCTGGGGTGTGTTCTGCTTAGGTGGGGGCTGGTGCTGCTCAGGTTAGTCTTAGTTACTGGAGGATTTGAGGCTGGTGAGCTGTGATCTTGTTGTTTGGCTCGTGTCGTGGTCGTGCCCATCTTCATGAGTCGGTGTCAGTTGCCTCTTGTATGAATCAGAGGGCTTGAACAGGAGTTGGTGCAGACGCAGTATGGTTTCTGGTTCTGTGGTCATTGTCTCCTCTTCTGTGTGGGTAACCAGGCAACGGGTGGATGATGCGGCAGTTGATTCCAACTATCTCCCTCCAAAACTCCCGCTCTCTCTACCTGATGGCTGAGGATGGATGAGGAACAGGGAGCGCGCTGGCTAGAAAGCGCTTTTGCAAAGCTGAAAAAAAAAAAAAAAAAGCCTCTTTTTTCTACTTTCCTAACCACACCTAAACAAACACCACACCCAAAATCAAGTAACCCATGGAAACAAAATAAAACAAACAACTACCATTCCTAGATTCTACTATCTACAAACAAAACAGATGGCACACTGGGACACACCATATACCAAGAAAACACACACCAACCGCTACCTCAACGACCCAATCCACCACCACCCAGCAAGATAAATTCCGTGCGCAAAAACACTAATTACCCAGAACCAAAACGCCATGGCAGATAAGACAATATTAAAGACTGAACTATGCACCGCTGACTGAGTATTGACAGCCAATGGCTTCCAAAAAAACAAAATCACCAATTTGAGTCCACCCAAAAAACACAAACCAAGACGCATAACAGAGACCTAGAAGACCAACAACCTATGGAAACAGCTGTCGTTGCCCTACATAAGACGGCTACTACAGAATAAAAATCAAAGATACGACCACAGGCATCACCATCAAGGACTGCCTTCAAAACAGACAAAAATAATAGCAGCCATCCTGAGAAAACCCCCCAAAGACCAAAAATTGACCTGGAAAACCCCAAGGCATATACGAAATTTCCACTGTACATCCTGCCCGGGCCACATACATTGACAGACAATAGAAGAATAAGTACCCGCCTAGATGAACACAAAAATGCAGTTAAAAAAGCTGGAACACACCTCCTCAACTAGTCCAACACATGAAAACATCAGGTCACAACAATCAACTTTCCAATGGCACTAAACCGCAGCCACTATTACGAAAACCCCAACCACAGAATCATCAGAGAAGCCATAGAGATTGAAAAAAAGGACCTGAAAGCATGAATCAGAAGAAGATGATTCCAGCAGATGTCAATTCATTGGAAAGCCTGCACTCTCAAATTAGAAAGATCTCCACACCACAAGCCAAGGCAAACACCCTGGCACAAACAGACTCCCTCTGCATAGCTCCAACTCAAACACCCCCACCAGGCACCCAGGTAGAAACCCAGCTGCTAATGGAAGAGCAGCCTTCTAATGAAGAGGCAGCCGTCCTTTTCACACGGAGGCCAAGCCTGCACTGAAAGCCTCCAACACCAAAGAACAGGAGTGTGCAGCCAATCAAAGGCCAACAAAACAGGACAGAAGAAACCAGAAACACCAATCAATCAAATCTCCAAGTCAATGAAACACAGACCAGGCTCATAGCCAATCAGAATGCGACCAGCCTCAAATTTGAAAACCAGGAAACTGCTGAGAACCTACACTTCCATACAGAAAGCCTGATTGATGTATATTACACACACTACACACACACAACACACATATAATATATATATATACACACACACACACACACACACACCCTGTTTGGGGGGGTATATATTTCTGTTCTGTAAGGAATGAGACAAGATGAGATTGAACAATTAATGCAGGGAGGAAAATATGACAATAGATACAAGATAGTGGTCTCCAACATTTCTGCCTCTGTAGTCCGGTGGCGATGGCAGTGGTGGGTGGGAAGGGCATGGCTTTGCACATGTGCATGCCACTTGCACAAATGCAGCTTCTCACGCATGCATGCTCGCTCGCTGCTTGCACAGCCTGGCTCCCAATGGACTGCAGCCCAGCATGAGGCCACGACTCTGGGGTTGAGAACCCCTGTATAAGGTACAGTGAAATGACTGTGATCTTGTGATCAGAATATTCAAAGGCTGCATGTTCAAAAGAAACATAAGCAATACGAAAAGGGGAAGAAGCTGTATAAAACATTGAAGCATCCACACCTTCTCAGAAATCCAAGCAAATGAACTTGGTGAAATAATATTGTACAATTGAGAGCTTCTGGGTTAAAATACAGTAACCGTTTAATTCTTTAGTTAATTGCACTGAATTGGTCTGACCTCAGATGACAAAGGCCTATTGACCAAAAATTTAACCACTTTCAGGTTAGACATCCACGTATGTAGATACCCCAATGTAGATACCTGTTGATTCTCAAAGACCTGAACACTAAACATGGCCTCTATGCTGATCTATGGCTCTGGTGTGAAATAAATTTATTCCCTACTATTGTGACAGAAGATCTCCTGTATAGACATTTTAGGGCGTGTGCAGGAGGATCTTTTGGAGGTGAGTGATCTGTAGAGCGCCAACTAGCCAGAAAGGTTTTCTGTGGGACTGCTTGTTTATTTTTCCATTTCCATTTTAGCTCTTGCTGCAAGAGAGATTGATGCTCCACTTGTGCAGTGAGGGGGGGGGGAAGGTTGTTGAGAGAGGGAGTATCAATCTCAGAGAAGAACAAGAGCAGATCTACTAAAATGTTGACATTCCTACCAGTAACAAAAATAATGTTTCACATAAAAAGTTTGCTTTCTTCTGAATACAATGTACAAAATTGCAGTTGCCATTTGAGGAGGAACTTCCTTTATGAACTTCATAAGTATGCTAATTGTATTCATGAAATATGAAATGAGTTCATATTAACATAATGTGACATCATTCAAAACAGGAGGCGATCAGCACTCCACAAAATATCTGCTTAGAAAATGTCACTAGCTCAAAATTTTGGAGCAAAAAAAAAATTTGGACCTTATTTCTCTGGATTTTTAATTTCTCTTTTTTGGCCCAACAAATCCATTTGACAATTGGTGTATTTTATTAATTGCTAAATAGATAATAATATTCAACTAAGAAAAACTGCAGGAAGTTGTTAATCTTAGAAAGCAGTGTAGACAGCCTGTTGTTGTGTTATACTTAGGGATGAGGCTAATGATGATGCAGAGTGAATAGAGAACGAATGACAGAGAATCTATTGATTATTGCCCTGAAAATAACATATTCTCCTAGGGCAGCAACCGACATAATAAATGTAGGCAGAGGATAGAGCTTTTTATACCAAAAACTTTCCTCCCATCTCAAGGACAGGAGAAAGGCACAATACCATTCCTACATGGATGTGCCCAAGTGATGTTCTCTATATATCTTTTCAATTTAGAATCTTGTTCTCATTTCTTTTCATCTTGTACTTATAGCATACAGGTGTACCTTGTTTTACTGCACTTCACTTTATTATTTTGCAGATACTGTATTCTTTTTTTAAAAAAATGAAAGTTTGTGGCAACATGCATCCATCAAGTTTATCAGTAACCATTTTTCCAACATATCAGCATTTTTGGTAATAAAGTATTTTTAAAATTAAGACATGTTCATTTTTTTTCTCAGTCATAATGCTATTACATACTTAATAGACCACAGTATAGTGTAAATATTACTTTTATATGCACCAGGATACTAAAAAAAATGTGTGTGACTCTTGTGATCTTTGCTTTATTGCAATAATCTAGAACAGAACTTGCAATATCTCTGAGGTATGCCTGTATTTGCAATATATGTTCAAGCAGATGGTAGGATAATTTGCATCTTTATCTCTCTGCCTTCCCTATTCAGAACCATTCTGTTTCTCCAAACTAAGATCTTTTCTGCCATAAAGACTCCTCAGAAGATTAGGTGTTTTGGCATTCCCGTGATCCAAGTTCTAGCATTATGCACAATCAGAAATTTACTCTCCTTCTTGAATTCTCTTGATCATTGCCCTATCTGCATTGCCTATCAGATCTCATGTAATTAATCTTGCTTGTATATTTGGTATTTCTCTCAACATGTATGATGAAGAGGTATATAACTCTAAGTGCTATTGTTATCATTCCATTCTTCTGGTAAGGTTTTAAGCATTTTTTTTTGCATGAGAAATTAACACAATGGTTCAATAATCTACATATCGTCTTATACTTCCTTTTATATACATATATACACACATACACACACACACACACAGAGAGATCTTTTTCAATATCTACCTTACACACTAACTTATTTCATATTTTCTGACACAGAGTTAGTTGTTAATGTTTAACTGCCTCTTCTCCTTCAAAGTGGAGGTACAAATAAAACTGTTCACCAAAAAGAAGATAGGTTTTCTTTTCAAAAGCAAATTGCGTATCATTTGAAGTAGCAATGATGGTGGTTTTCATTATCTTGAGGAACTCAGAGGCCTTTTCCAAGGAGGATAAATTTGGCATCCTTTTGAAGAATCTAAAGAGATACTATGAAATTTGAAATTCATCTCCTTGTGCTTTTTGATTAACATTTTCCAAAAGCCAAAGAAACAGCCCTGACTGACCGGAAAATGAAAAAAAAATTCTTCTCTCAGTTTGATTCAATCTTTTTTCTCTGAATTCTGGGCACAAAGAAATATGACAAAAAAGAATGTCAAGAGGACCCATTCTAGAAGATGCAATTAGACCCTAAAAATGATTCCAGCAACCCTCTTCTCAGGGATCCTGTATTGTAGATATTTATAGCACAAGGGGACACAGTATATGAAGATAAACTGCCAACCCCAGTTCTCTAATATAACTGCAATGGCCAGCATGCTTGGCTGCACTCATAATCACCCTGAGAAGATAGTGAATGTTGTCTACATCATGGACATAGTCCATATTGGAAGACACCCCAAGAAGCCTAGAATAAAACTTCATCTGTAGTGCTTTTTTCACCAAAAGGCCTACTAATTACTGGGTCACAGAGCAATCAAACTCAAATTAAGTTTGAGTTATTCATTGTCAAGAAGGTGGAAGCAGAGATTTAACAAGTAACTACTATTATTTTTCAAAGACAGTTAAGACTGTCTTTCCATTCAAAGGTTTCAATTCCCTTGTGGCACAAAAATTTAGAAAGATTTCAAGTTTGGAATAGCCAGCTGTACATTCAAGTCAGATATTTCATATTGTTGAAAATGTTTTATTTTCAGAGCCACCTCCATTCCATCTGTGCAGCAGGCAATGTAACAGACTGCTGGACACTAATGTTCTTTTACAAGAGAAGCCCACCAATGAGAGAGGTTCAAAAATAGCATATGGAAAGATGAGCTGGGTAAGTAAGCCAGCCAGCCCATTTGTCAAACTTGTATTGAAATAAAGAGCATACTTCTACCAGAGCTTTTGAAAATGCTACTGAAAATTGCTGTGAAAAGAAAACGTAGATGTGGAACCAGCAACTAAGCAGCACCCTGCAGTCAGTACAAAAGGTTATTTATCTTGTGATTTTTCTCATAAAGCTGCTGAAAATGTAGTTCCTTTACTGTAGTTTTATCTGAACGTTTTTTTAATTATATCTGCATTTATACAAAATCTGTGAGACATTCCCCAGTATTGTCATTCACTTCAACAGTAATCAGTTGAAGTGAATGACAATATGATCAAGGCCATTTAAAGGGTATAATTTAAAATATATCAAGACAAATTCCCAGTCCAGTGATTTAGTGCTTCTTAAAGTGTGGTACAAAGATCCTTGGAGTTCTTTCTTAAGGTCTGCAAAATTATTTGCCAGATATTGAAAAATATTATGGCAATATCATCTCTTTTCATACTTATTTTTAAATATATATACAGACTTTTGTCCTGAAAAATATTTTATTTATGTTAATATTTAATGGATTTCATAGTTATTTTACATGATTCAACAAATATTCTACAAATACTTCAATTTGAATTTTTAAATATGGTAAATATTAATAAATATAAACCAAACAAAAAAATTTTTTGGATTCTCCATAGGTTTTAAAAGTAGGAAGGGGTCATGAGAGCAAAAAAATAAAAAAAAATCTTATGTTTTGCCCAGGGTTTCTCAACCTCAACAACTTTAAGATATGTGGACTTCAACTCCTAGAATTCCCAGCTTAAAGTCGATGAAGTTGAGAAAGGCTAAACTAACCAATATATGATA
Organism: Laticauda laticaudata; assembly: GCA_004320025.1. Classification (NCBI taxonomy): domain Eukaryota; kingdom Metazoa; phylum Chordata; class Lepidosauria; order Squamata; family Elapidae; genus Laticauda; species Laticauda laticaudata. The sequence goes on along the minus strand of BHFT01024903.1, from coordinate 21,088 downwards.
ACCAGATTCCAGTTTTGCATCCATCGTACAGTTATAATATAAAGCAATTCAGCAGTGGGTCCATTTTAAAGACATGCAGTTCTTCTATCTGTTTCTCTCTATACCAGGAGTGTTAAACATGACTTCATTGAGTGCCGCATCACGGTTGTGTTTGACTTTGGAGGGCCAGGGTGGGCATGGTCAGCTTGACATCACTTGTGTCAGGGGCACCCAGCTCTCTGCCAGTGAAAATAGGTTCCCAATCTCCGTTTTTGGCTGCAATGGCCTCCTGAAACCCTCTGCCAGCAAAAACGGAGGTCTCAACCTCCATTTTCACTGGCAGAGGCACCATGGGTCTGTTCTTTGCTGTTTCTAGGGCAGTCCTGAGGACCAGATACGGCCTGCGGGCCTTGAGTGACACCCCTGCTCTATACAAAGTTCTGCACTGCCAGTTGAAAACCACATTTCTCACACAGACAAACTACTATTCAGCAACCATTGTCAAAGATGTTTACAGATTTAACAGTTCTGAATTGTATATATTGCAAAGAGAAGAATGCATACATTTGTGTGAAAAACATACTCTTCTTCTCCAAAAGAATCTACAGCATAATGGCTACAAGGATTTTTAAAATGAGCTCTTTTCTCCTCTCAGCACTGATTTAGGCAAGAAAAATACCATCTTGGAAGTAGGTTATAGACTTTAACACAAGGAATCAATTTGCAGGCATGCAAAGACCTTCAACAAAATGTGCTTCTAATTTTGGGAAGGAGTGTGTTTGCCCAGGGCATTCTCCATGATGCTACATCCAACAGAGTATGACTTCTTTATGCTTACCCATTCTTGCTCCTAGCTCATGCATGCTTGTTTTGTCTGTGTGCTAATATGTTTTCCATCTATGTTCATGGAAGCACTGTAGCATTAGTAAGGGAGCTCAGGAGGTCAAAAAGAAATGGCTGGGAAAGCACCTGTAAAAAGTAGCACATTTTCTGGGCACAGAATCAGGCACAGCTAGTCCAGCACACCAATTTCAGGGCAAACTGATGTTAAAGTTTCATATAATGTGTGAATGGGATCAATGATTAAGTTATGATTTGCTTTAAGGCAATAAAACATTTTGAAATTATGGTTTGTTCATAGAGATTGCAGATTTGGGTGTGAAAGGGAAGCACATGGCTTGTTTGTAATTTTATAGTCTGTTTTTGTGTTCTGCCAAAAATGTTAACTAATCCAGATAAATGTAAAGCAAGAATTGTTAAAATGTAAGAAAAACAAACCAAGATTTACAAAACTAACCATAATTAATGTGTCTATAAAGCCAAGTTTGCTTATAAGCCATCATTAAAATAAACCATAACTTGGACTCCTTTCCCTACAAAGTAGACAGACTGTTTTATTTATTTCCACTCTGAAATTAATGGGCTGTTTAATATTTCCGCAATGACATACAGTTAAAACAGAAAATGTAAAGAACATCCCAGTTTGAGAAGTTGTCAGCAGCATGATCTTATAGATGGAACAGCTGCCCTAGGAAGTGAGCTGATCATTTCAAGCAAAATACAGCCTGGGAAAGCTCTTTATAATGACTCTCTTTAGACATATAAAGTTGAATTCCAGCATTGATGAAAAGTGTACCTCCAAAAGGACATTCCTTGGATATCAAAAGGTGCTGATCTTTGCATTATTTTGATTGCTAACTTCTCCAATATTAAAATATTACCTAGTATCCTTCAGTTACAAATACAAACTAATGAGAAACAATGAAAATTACTGTACATTTAAAAATTCACTTTTAAGCTATTTGAATTGAAAACAAGACAGGTTCAAAATGTCTTATATAACCAATTCTGTTTTGAACTTGTGTCTACTTACAAATTCCAGATGGTGAGAAAGAGTGATTAGGAGTAATGACGAAGTCTGCAATCAGACTCAGCATTAAGGGGAAAATTCTCTATCCTAACAACATCTTGATTAATAAAATCTTACTGGATGTAACTTATTCCTACAAGTGAAAAAAAAAGATATTTAATGTTTAGAATTAACACCAAGCCTATCAATGGTCTCTGTAGTCCAGAGGTCCCCAAACTTGGCAACTTTAAGGCTTGTGGACTTCAACTCTCAGAATTCTGACCACAAGTCTTAAAAGTTGCCAAATTTGGGGACCCCTGCTGTAGTCCATGGCTATCTGCTGTATTTTGCAATTTAGTGGCAAGGAAAGTGCACCCGATTTATGACAATATGAACAATTTCATTTCCCTTAAAAGCTTGTTCCCCTGTTAGGTATGCATACTGGCAATAGGCAAAATTCAAGCTACTCCATAATCATTGTTGCTTAAGTCATCATTTATTCAGGATGCAACTACAGTAACCTCTGAGAAATGGCTGCCTGGCCTCTCCTTACAGCACCTCTCAAGGCAGTCTTTCCAGTGCCAAACAGGTCTTTCTGGCCATTTCCACTCATTGGCCTTAAACATGTTCTTTGAAATAATAAGAAAACAAGAATGCTCATTTTCTGAGTGATAGTTCCCCCCCCCCCAATACAGGTACTTAAAAATTGTCGTATCATTCTGTCATTTTTAGGTTAAACATGCAGAGCTATAATTGTTCTTGACATTTCTTTTCCAAATACCTCAATCGTCCTGGCTAATTTCTTTCGGACAAGTCTCAGATTGTCAACATCTTTCTCAAAATGAGACGCTCAGAAACAATGTCATAGTACTCCAAAAATATGTGACCCGACATTAAAAAACAAGAACTCAACTCTAGATATAGATAGAATGTTTAAAAGTTCTGTCACTGACACTAATGAAGAATAATCAGGGATGAAATCTTATATTTTTATTGATTGCCTATATTAGTTTCCACCCACATCCTTCACTTATTAAGGCTAATAAACTGTCAATTTCATCTTTAAATTTGTCTCATCACGCAAAACTGATTTTAAAATATATTTATCATAATAATGAATATCAACTGAATGAAGAGCATTCAGATATTTATAGAGCATTCAATGAAGTCTCGTTTCGGACACAGAAAACATCAAACATAGAATGATCCCAGAGACCTCTCGCCCCAACACCCCTGTCCTCCCCCCAGCTGTTGAAAGCACCCAACAACCTGGCAGTTAAATTTTATAACCTCTTGTGCAAGAGACCAGAAAGCATACCACCTCAGCTGAGCAGGCATGCAATTTCACACTTATTTCAGGGAGAGAGATATGGAGTATTGCATGAGATTTCCTGAAAGCAGCTGGGGATGGAAATGATGGCCAATTCCAAACTTGTTGCTATGTATTAATGTTATAATATTCACATAGTTCTTTAAAAATTAGAAAGCAGATAAAAATTAGAAAGCAGCTTCAAATAAGGGAGGGAAGGCTGAGCTTCCATGTCTAACTTACAACTGAGCAGCAGAGGCCTTCTTGAGTGTTGGCTAATTGGAACCACATTTCCAATATCTAAAATATATTACTTATTGTATATGTATGAACAATTTATCTTAAGTGTTTCATTTTGGGCTTAGCTTTTCAGTTCTTTATCTATTCAGAATTTCAACCTTTTTTAACTGACTTATTGGCAAGTGATTTTGGGAGCCCATTTATAATATACCCAAAATAGTTAGACATTTTGCTCCCTTGGGTAGATTCCAGAGGATTAGCTTTTGTCAGCTACTTTTCAGCCAGCTATTATTTGGTTGTACAGTTGAAAGTGTCAACATTTTCAACTATTCTAAAACTTTTAATTTTGAGAAGTAATTAATGAAGTGAGCACTGAACCTTAAAGCGAATGGAGATAACGGAAGTCAACAGAAAATCAGAAAAAAAATCACTAAAGAATATTTCTGTTCCCCAAATTCTGTTCCCCAAATTTCCCAAATTCAAGTACAATTTCTGTTGTACTTGGCAGAGGAAGAAATATAGCCTTTTAGAATTTTCAGGTGCATCCAGATAATTAGGCAATTGCAAAATCACAAGTGTTAATGAACACCTTGTTGACTACAGAAATGAAATATCTCAGAAGAAGAAACACAGTCCATTTATCAAGCATTACTTGCAACTCACTGAGTCCAGAATGTATGTTGTCTCCTCACTATTCTAGTCCAAGTGTAGATGGAAGAAATCCTATTCTGAAGGAATGATGGAATCTGTAGTGTCTTCCAGTTTGCCCAACCCTATACTCCCCTGTGTGTATTCCTCTTTTAATTTCTCTTTCCTTTATCACTTCCTGTTGTTTCCGGCCTGGCGCAAAGCTCAGGAAGCAATCCAAATAAGAAAACCGCAAGAGGCCATGTGGCAGGAAAGCCACAAAGACACTATAACACCAGATGATAGTCTTACAAGAATTGTTAACCAACATCCACCTAGAGAAAAGAGACCTAGCCTGAAAAAAACTTTCTAACACAAGGGAAACCAAATAATTCCTACCTATATTCGCTGTAGACAAGCTTTTAAAATGGCAATGGCTGTCTTTGAGTGTCAGCCCTTTGAGGTAGGCCAGATCAGGAAACTGTCTTTAGAAGTCAGGTTGGAATGATACTTTATTAACAACANAGTACCTTGAGAGCATGACTGAGTTTTCCTTATTCATTAGTGAATTAGGAAGGAGCCAGTCTTCGAGAAAGTTTCCTGGGCTTAAAACATGTTTTCTGTTATTGTCATCCTTGTCTTGTTTCTTCAAGGTTATGTCCTTGGATCTCTGTATAATTCAACTGCTTTATTGGGGAAAGAATTACAATTAAGTTTAGGTATTCTCCTCCAAATTGAAATCAAGGGTGAATTTGAAGTAAGGACAATGGGAATGCTGTCCTTTATTTATCCTACCCTTTAAACAACATAGTGTCTTCAAATGTACACTATAAGAGATGGTGGATAACTTCTATAGGACACAGCCATAATGGCTGGAATTATGGAAACTCTAATTGCAAACATTCAGCAGGTATCAGGTTACATATCTTTGTTTTACCCAAAACTTAAGGGCCAATTCTGTTTGCCATCAGTAAACAGAATAATAATTTATCTCTCTTAGTTACTTTAGCAATTGTAACTTCTGCTTCTTTTTACAGGGTATTTCTTTTCTGAGCAGCTGACTAGGTGATGGCCAGTGGTGGGTGGAAATTTGAACTTACTGAAATGTTTGGCATCTAACCAAGTGTTTCCCCCAAGTTGTTAGGACATTTTTTCTCACTTTACCCATTCAAAAGGGAAGGGCACATTCTTTCTGCTGAAGTGTGATCTGTAAAGGGCTTGTCGTATCTTCCTCCAACCTCTCTTGACAAGTTATTTGGGGAAATAAAATTGCTTGATGTATAAAACACATACTCCTGTAAAGCATATTCATTCCCTGAATTAGGAGGGGAAAACATACTGCTCCATTCCAATATGGTTTCAAAAAGTGATTTTTTTTTTTTAAAGAATGGCTAAAATCATAATATTCTCATCTACGTGTTGCATTTTAATATTTAACAAGCATTCTTATTTTTCTGCAAGATGGTATTAATGTCTATGTATTATAGCTATAGCCAAGTATAATTTTCTTTTTTTTACTTATCACAAATAATGATTTAAAAAAGTATTTTGTCATGGGCTAAGAAGTTGTATACAACCACTAAGGTCAGCATAATACACTTCATGTTCTTAATGAAATTAGTTTTATCTTGTCAGTAAATTATAAACAACTGAATTATAATCTATCACTTCTAGTGACTAAAATTATTATTATAACTTAAAAAAGGTTAAATATCAAAACATAATCAACAAAATATAAATCAGCACATAAAATTGTAAGCTACAATAACTGATAATCTTATGATTATTTAAATATATCATCAAATTGAAGAATGAACTCTATACATTTTTAAAAAGATCCTTATTAGCAATTGTTTTTAAGCTTCCAGTTATTTTAACATTCAATGCTACCTCACCAAGTATGAGTTGAAAGAATAGGATGGAGTCTCCTGTCTGAGCAGAGTCCTCTCCAACTCTGTTATACTATCACTGTTACTGGAAACAGTAAAGTTCTTAGTTTGTCCTCCACCAAAATCATAAAAAGCTAATAAAAGAAGCTTTCTACTAAACACAGTAGGACACTAAAGAAGGGAAGGGAATAAGGTTCAGTTTCTCCCATATTTCTATAGGTTTAAATTTATTGTTAATTCAGCAAAAAAATATTGTAAACTGAACATATCTTTTCATGAAGAAACTGACACTTTCATCTGAATTTTGGAGATGTGAAAAACATACCAGTGATCTAGAAGATCTTGGCTGTCTTCTGAATCCGAACTAGAGTGAAACCAGGGGAATATTTCTACAGATCATCTGGGAATATCCAAGCTATAGTTAGATACAGAAACTGAATAAACTATGCTGGAAGAAGACAATGACAAGCCACTTCTGTACTGTTTCTAAGAAAATATTTGGATGTAATTATGAAGTCACAAGGAACAGAAGTTGAGTCAAGAAGCTTTATTTTTATTTCATGCCACAAGGGCTCCCTTTTGCCTAGAAATTATCACACAAATTAACTTTGTTTTGGAAAGATTCATTGGCTTTTTGTAGATGCTTGTATTGTTTTGAATTAAATACTAATGCTGTGGAAACTAACGAGTTCAAAGGAAATGGAGACTACTATACATTAACGACTTCAGAAAAATAGAACTATAAAAGGTGGAAAGATAGCCATTGTTCATCATTTATACAATGGTCTGAACAAGTTTTCTTCTTTTCTATATTTAAATAATCGTTTCATTGCAGAGGTGTTTCACCTGGAGAGCTTACATTTCTTTTTTCAGCTTTTAAAGTTATATGAATTGACATCATATATATACATACACACAGGAACTAAATTAGAGACTGGGATGAACATGGTTTCCAATTATTGGAAGTGGAATTTAGGTTTATGCCACTCTCCATTTCAGTAGTGATTATGAATAGATGTTGATATGTTCATGTCCTGTTTATGGACATGAGCGTATCAGAACAGAACAATGTACTATATTTGACTTTGGTTTGAGCCAGGTTGGCTATTTCTGTTTTAATGTGCAAATTCTCATTTACCATCCTTCCTTCACAACCTAGCAGGATAAACGGATGCTTAAAAAGACAGATCATTTATACAATGCTACCTCGGTACTCATCGTTAATTGGTTCCAGAAGGTGCAATGAGTACCAAAAAAGATGAATACCAAACAATTTTTTCCCATAAGGTCCACAAGGCAGCTTACATCAAGAAGTTCTAGCTTGTGCATTGAGTACCAAATAAAAAAGTTCTGGAACAAAATTTTTGTTTCAAAATGCATTGAGTACAAAATTCAACGAGTTTCAAAGCAATAGAGTAGCAAGGTACCACTGTATAGCACCAAATATCTGAACTGATCATTTGCAGAGTACGTTTGAAAGTAGGCCAAAGCTTGCATGAAATTAGTCCAAAGGATTCTTTAGTAATAATATCCCAATATCTTAATAATAATAGGATATCTTAGTATCTCCTTCCCCACAATCCTGCTCACTCAATGGACTGCCTAGAAAAGCAGTCTTGTTTTCAATTACCTATCAAGGTGAGCAGGAACACTAGACCGGGGTATCTCAGGTACAGTCCCAACCTTTCGATTTCCTGTTTTCCTTGGCAGATAATGAGGGGAAGGTAACAATTAAGCAGAACTGTGTCCTATCCATATTTAAAAGCTGTCCCACTAAAGCCAATGGTAAGAACCCATGCTCAGTTTCTTAAAAGTTATCTATTAATAATAATGCATAAGATGATACTATACGGCAGTGCCTTTATCTACAAAGCAAAGTGAAGTATTCGTCATTGTCCAGCCTCTTTTTGGTAGCCTTCTGGAACATTTCCCGGTTTAAGCTAATTTCTAAGCAGTGTAACCACAAAGGTAGCTATATTATATACATATTTCCAGTCTGAGACAAGTTTCTTCAATCATATGTCCTCCAGATGTATTGATCCTCCAGATGTATCAATCTCATAATTTTCCAACCAACATAGCCTTCAGTCATGCTGGCTGGAATTAAGTCCAACATATCTGGAAGGTGGCTGTTTGGAGAACACTAATTTAAGTAAATCTCTTATAAGCAAAGTTACAGTAATTAATATAACACATCAAACAGTAAAGCAATTAAAACAAACTCTGTAAGTCCAAAATGATGGAAATGTCAACAAAAAGATGGTATCTTCTATCATACATGGTGGTTATGTCCTGAGACCAGGAACTATTGGATTAAAATTAAAAATTGGTTGTAGGAAATTACTGGATATCAAATTGAACCTAAACTGGAACTTTTTCTGTTAGGAATAATTAAGGATCAATATCCAAAAGAGATAGCATATATTATTTTACATATTCTAACGGTAGCCAGTATAGCTTTCACACAAACATGGAAAGGACCTAACACCCCTCCAGAAGACTTAGTTTTACATAACTCTGAATATTACTCAATTTGGCATAAATGGTACAAATGGTTAAAAAGTAGATATAAGAAATAAGAAGAATGGATTAGTGTAATTAAGAGACCTTAAGAGAATGATATGATATATAAAATATATAAATATGTAAGATAGAGATAATAGTTATTGGTTGATGTATATAATGTATTAAATGATTTATAAGATGACGATATATGTCGATGTCAAAACGCTGTCACAAATATGAATGTGACTTGTATTGGTGGAAAATATAATAAAAATCTATTTAAAAACAAACCAACTAACCCTGCAAACTAACAATTAAAATGGCACCAAGAAATCAAACTGACATCAATACAAGTAAAAAAGTAGGATTAAAACTATAATGTTACCTCTGAAGGCATTGACTTTCCTAATTTATTTTAAATATATATAGTGCATCCACAATTCAGAGAGTATCACACCTTCATTCTATACTAGCTATAATTTCCAAATCATCTTAGGGTAGATACCAACAGAACACATTGTACTAAGTAACAATTGTACTAATTTGGGAAGAATCAGAGGACAGAATACAATGGCAGGCTGTTATTGTTCAGGTATAGCTACAACTGCAAGATTATACACAGCTGGCTAAATACATGTCATGCTGTGGATGTTCCCCTGCTCTTTGAATAACAGAGATGAATTGAACAGTACATCAAGGCTTCATGCTTGCTCTTTCAGCAGAAGTGCAATTCCTTCCACACTCTGAAACCTGTACAATTCATAATGTCTCTGTCCTGTCAGGATTCAGTTCAGTTTATTGGCTCTCAGCCAGCCTACTTCAAAGTCCAGGCATAGATCCAGTAATTCAAAAAGTCACTGAGCTCTGGGAGATCAATATGGTTGTACTTCCACATTTTTGCTTGGAACAAGTCATAAGTCAGGTGATCAAAGCAATGCTGGTACCAAAACAATTCTTGACTGCAATGATTCTCCATACCCTTCAGAAAGGTATGAAGCTGGATGTCTGCCATTCGCTCAAACTCCTTGCCTAAGAATGGGATATCTGCAATTGAGCAACAGTTCTCAGGTGCCTTCAGATACAAAGATGCTCTCTTTAGAAGCAGCCAACAATGCTGCCTCTTTTAAATAGGGGGAAAGACCTCCTGATGACATAAGAGATTTACCACACCCTGGATATAAGCCTATCATTGGTGCGATCTTAATAGCCGATACAGGCAAGGATTGTGACTACATATGATGGCAAGGGTGGGTTTCTACCAGTTCTGTCCACCTCTGTTGAACCGGTTGCTCCGAAGAGCAGCAGACATAGAACCGGTTCTGTATCTGCTGTTGTTTTGGCCCAGCCACCCGCCCGAGATCTTACCTGTCCTTTATTTCCTGCTTTTTCAACCTCAGCTGCTTTGTGCAGCAGAGCTGTGGTTGAAAAAGCAAGAAAAAAGGGCTTTTCCAACCGCTGCGCACCTGCACGCAGCACTGCTCAGCTGTCCGGGCAGCTCAGCAGGTCGTAAATTGCACTTGCACGATGCAGAGCAACAGAACTAGTAGTTATACCGGTTAGATACCATCCCTGTATGATGGGACAAACAGATGCAAGTATTTCACCCACATTCTCAGGCTCTAGAAACTGAAATTATTCCTAAAACAAAGCATGACCAGTATGGACATTTTCTCAGATTCCCACAGCATACCATCCTACAGACAGATGCAAGCAATGTTTTCCTCAAAGCACTTAGCAGAGAACCAAAGATTCAAGAGTTACTCTCCAGAAACTGCACCTGAAATAGTTCTGCTGGACTACATGCTGGGGGTGCAGGGCAGAAAAACGAATAAGAGTGTTGTGCATTTCTCACTACCATACTGCATGCTCACTGTAACATTTTCCATTGTACTTTCATTTTTAGAATTCTACTGCTGTGCACTCTTGCTGTTTTACACCCGGTTCAGCACCTAAAGATGCTCCAATAAGCAACGTTCTACACGTTCTACAAGACCAAAAAGTGCATTTAAGGCAATCATGTCAGTATCTGGTTTCATCTCATTAATTTCAAAAAAATGAAACAATTCCATGCTGCAACAAAACAGGGCCTGCACGCATGGGAAATACTAGGATGAAGAACAAAGAAAATCCTCTTCCAGACCAGCCAGGAAACCTCATAAGTATCAGAGGCAAACTATTTGAAGAAATCCCTTTCTGCATAGCAGTACCAATAGCACTTAGACTTATATACCACTTTACAGTGCTTTACATCCCTCTGTAAGCAGTTTACAGAGTCAGCATATTGCCCCCAACAATTTGGGTTCTCATTTTACCCCCCTCGGAAGGATGGAAGGCTGAGTCAACCTTGAGCCTGCTGAGATTTGAACTGCCAAATTGCAAGCAACCTTCAGTCAGCAGAAGTAGCCTGCAATATTGCACTTTAATCACTGCGCCACAATGGCTCATAGGAATGGTTAGATGCTATCAAATCTTATCTACAATTTTATTCTTATGAAGAAATGGTCTGTCCATAAACAAAAATATCTTGGAACATGTGCACTGCAATACATTATCTTATCAGTACGTGTCTTTCTTTTAATTTAGTATATTAAAATTTATTTTAATCTCCCTAAAAAGATATATCAGCAATGAAATTACATTTCCAAAGTAAAGATATTTGGGATTATTAGGAGAGACTTTATGTACATTGGGACTGCAAATTCCCTTTCATTCTGGGACTCAGAAATAAAATCCAGGTTTCAAGAGTTCTGTAAATCAACACCTATGTAGGATGTTCCTTTTAAATAGTGGATCTTTGAATGAGAGAAGAAAACTAAAGGGAACTTTAAATGCCTTAGCTGTAGCACCTGTCAGAACAAAGTTACTCATTCAGGAAGAAAAAGAAACATGACTCTTAAACATTAACCCTAAGAAATACCTATAGATCATTCATATTACCTGTCTTAATATTGGGATCACTGGTTTCCAGGAAATTAATTCAAAATAAATTCCAGGCCTCTGATTTTGATTTAGCCTGGATTAAAACTCATATCCCATCTTTTAAAAGCTTTTATTCCACACCTTATTCTGTGCACAATTGCAGCCACTTGCTCAAAACCACAGCATGCCATTGTTCATTCTGTATAAATTCACTTGAACTGGATTCACAATCCCCAACACAGATTACACCATCCTTTCCAAGAAGGGAAAAGTCCAGTTTTTAACTATTCGTTAACCAACTTATGAAAGAGGGGCTAAAATGTGTAAAAAAAACAAACTTTTATACAGTTGTCCTTCAACTGCTTCCCCATAATGCTTCATCCCAATGCCTTAGGAAGCTGGAAATAATTTCTGAGTAAAAGTGGAAAACCTGAAAACATTAACTCCTGATTATGTGCAATGTTAGTGTTTTGCAGTCAGTTTAAAAAGCAACTATCCAAATATATTCTCCTTGCACTATGAAGTTTTGGGCTCTGTGGTTTCTTCCTCCTTTAACACAAAACAATTGAATAATGTGTAACTCGGGAACTGGAACTGGTGTTTTTTTTTTTGCAAACCCTATCAAGGCTTCACAAGTACGGCTGGTGAAAATCTAAAACTAACCAGGATGCTTAGTACTAGAATCTATAAAAGTCTATCTTAGATGAAGCATAAACAAACAAGACACACACCAGCAGAACACTCTTGGAAGACTAACTGCAGCTACTGCTCTCCAGACAAACTTTCTCGATCACAGAGCCTCAGTAACATTAGGACAGATTATATGGCATTTCCACCTCATTTTGCAACACCAGGACGCATCTTCATGTAGCTCAGATATATGAATGCAAGCCCGAACCCAAATTCCAAAATTCCTTACTATAAGTACAGAAATAACTCCTGTTTTAATTGGAAAACTAAGTAATAGCATATATGATAACCTTTCACATACAATTCATACAAAACATTTTGCAGACTTAAATGTATACAAAGTTTGATGTATCCATGTAAAGAACACTGTTGTGATATGGAAATCCCAACAAGGGCACATATTTTTTTCACATCTGAACTGAGTTCCAACTCTAAATAGAGCGACTAATGTGAACATGTATTTCCATAAGACATAATTACATAATACATAATTTAAATTCCAGCTTCCTAAAGGGAATATTTTAAGCAGCATCCTTCACAACAAAAGGTTCTAAAACAAGAAAGACAAGCGTAGCCTTGTTCAATGGTCTACACTTTACCGTGTATTGTGTCTGATATGCTTAAAGAGTCTTGGTGAGATTGGCATTTGTACTCCCATACATTCTAAAATATGCCTTCCAAATCATTTTCAAAGCATGCACAGTCCTAAAAAACAAGCCAATTTAATACATTCCAAATAGACTAAATGATAGGTGAGAGGACTAGTGGTCTAAAGTGGCAGTATGTATTACCTACCCACATTGAGTCTCTCACTCACAAAATATTACAAATCTGGCACAGTAGATTAAAGTGATGATCAGAACAGCTTTTTGTTATTTTTAATCTTCTGCAAACAGATTCCACCTAATGAAAATTGGGGGCAAATTATTATGCAGTGTGCATACTACTGGATCGACTGATGATTTTAGAATAGAACAATTTACAAGATGGTAGAAGAATAGTGTGCCACTATTCCAAAATCTTGCTGACTCCCTATTGTCCATAAGTGCTGAATTTAATTAGCTCCAGGAGTAATTATTCAAAAAATGCTCAGTCTCCTCCTACTGCTGATTCCATATTCAATCTATTATGATTCAGAGTAAGGGCATTCTTCCTTGTAGCTGGGATGTGCCAAATTCTGCAGTTCTATATTGCCATGACGGAAAACTAGCACAATGGCAGTTCTTATCTGATCAAGAGCTGAGCAAGGCTGATTTCCCTACCACCAATTTTCATTTACATTACTATGCTGTGTGAATTCATTTTCTTTCTTTAGCTTCCCAGCATTCAACTTTACTGAGCTGCAGTAATAGATCAGAAGAAGAAAACATTCTTGGTATATGCTTTTGCTACATCATTCATATGCTATATTCTCTATCAGTCTCATTCTAACTAGTTTTTCAAAATAACAAATGTATTTCAGTCATTTCAAAATGCCTACAGTTGGACATTTTTTTAATTAGGAGTAACCCAATGAGACAAAATAGTTATTTCTCAGAGTTTCTTTGTCCAGCAAGCGAATGAAACAAAAATCAAATCAATAAACAATTACAGTAGCAGCAGCGAACATCTCAATTTTAAATTTTAATATGGTAAATATAAATAAATTTGAACCACAAAACCAAAAGCTATTTTGAGATCCTCCATAAATTTTAAAATTAGATAAAGGGTCCCGAGAGTAAAGAGTTTGAGAAACACTACTTTAAGTTATTTAAAGGAAAACATAGAGACACAAGACCCTCAGCAATCTTATTGCTTACAACCCTTCTTTTAAAAACTGCTTCCTTCCCACTCTTCCATTTTTGTTCTTTAATCAGTTACTGATTCATAGGAAGACATGTTATCTTGCAATTAAGTCAACTTGCAGTTTTTGTATTAGGGTTAAGTTTGTGTTTCTCTTTGTCCTTATCACTGAAGCAATTTTCCGAAGGCAATTTCTTTGACTTCCAAGGACCCTTTCTTAACTGTCCTCAGTAACCACGATCTCATCTATAGGGTTTGTGGTACATTGCTGTAGACATTCTAATGAATGTTGTAATGGCCATTTAGAATAACCTCAAAGCCTCATGACTTCCCTTTTCTGTTTTCTTTTTATTTATTCCCTGTTTTTGGGGTTAAATTTGTGATATTATCTTGGTCTTCTTTTGGCAATTGTATAGCAGTGTTGCATCCACAGTCCTCATCCCTCTGGTCAGTTCTATGATTGACTATTTCATCGTTTGCAGCAATCCGCTTGCAGGCAGATCCCAAATGTTTCTTTTGCAGGACATGCACAGTATGGGCAAAACAGCATTTTCAGACAGTCTTTCAAGGAAGTTGTGCATTGGTTGCGATGGATAAAATGGGTGCCTTATAGAAGCTTTAAACCATTCATTTCATCTCTTAAAACCTACCCAATCAGATACCCCCTCCCTTCTGTAAAAAGCCTATTATTTTCCTTTGCATGGCTTTAAGGGAAAAATTCCAGACAGCGTTTTTTAAAAATGAAACGTAACCCTCTCCTCCAAAAAGCCCTTTTCTGATGTAAGATGTCTACAAATTTTACTTCTTTGACATAAGTACAACACATTTAGCCTGCTTTGTATGAGAGCAGATGAAAATCTCCCTCATCTGATTTCTCGAGGTGCCCTGGTAGGAGGATGGTCTGTCCTGTATTTTCATAACTCAGTTGTTTCAGAGCCTGGAACTGCTACCCAGATGCAGGAAAAGAGTCCGCCTTGTCTGAGATTTCTAGTTTATTCAGCTCTATGCTTTTCCTGCTTCTGGGAGGGTGGGGGGGGAAAGTGGTTAGATGAGCTGGCACGCAAGTACGAGCCCATCCTCCACTAACTGGAAGTCATTCTAAGCCTGTGAACTTGGAGCATCTTTTCTGGAAATTAGTAACTATTGTGAACAGCTGGAACTAATTTGGAAAGAGGGGGGAGGAGACAGTCATCAAGAAACAATAATATATCTCTTTGTAAACTTTTAGAATTTGCAACGCTCCCCCGAAAGACTGACATTGGCACTGTTGCCTTCAAAAGGAAACTGAACCAGAGAAAGTTGATTGTCTCAACTCAGATTATATAAGCACGATTGGAGACATTTTTGTACCTTGAAAAATAAAATAATGTTATGTCATCTCACCTACCTATTCTATCACACACTTGGTCACAGACTTATAACAAATAACAATGTCCAAGTAAAACTTACACATCATGAAAATACAGACTGAAAATATTATGTTCTCGGTATATTTTGGCTAAAAATCCAAAAAGAGAAAGAGATACTAACTCCCCTCCACACAGACCAATAATGCTGTTAAGTCAATTTTACTACAATGAAGTAAAACAGGCCAAGATTAAAGCACCTCTGTCTAAGCAATGCATATGGGGAACGATTAATTGATCAAAAAGTAATTTACAAAAGCAAATCAATCAAAGAATTTACTGTTTGTTTAGCTTTCCAAGCAAGACTATCAATGTGGCTCAAAAATATTATGAAAGACTACGTGTAAACACAGTTAATAATATGTGAAATGTAACTGAAACATTTTGTTCACATTATTATTATTATATTATTATTATTATTATTATTATTATTATTGTTGTTGTTGTTGTTGTTATTTTACTTTTAGGTATTATTGTTAAAACCCTGATGACTTGAAATCCTAAATAAATTTTATAATACAGTACAAATAAGCCAGGACTTCTTACAAAAAAAATTAAGTGTGATTGTTAATGGTACAATAACCCATAATTTGACTTCTGGCTTGTTATTAATACATAAGGATATTTACATTTTGCAAGGTGACTTCTTTCACTTACCTATAAACTGTTTGGCTAGGAAGAAATTTGTGAATGGCCAAGGAAAATGTAGAATGTTGTTACATGTGCTAATTTGTTTCATTCTATCAAAAGTAAATATAATCTATACTGATAATATGGATATTATCAGTAATAATAGGGATATGCTATATTAAATAAATCATTCATCTGAGAGAAATTTGCCCTTCAACACAGTTTGTGAAAGACTGATTAACAGGGCAATGCATAATAAGCTACACTTTGGGGGGGGGGATTTCCTTGCAGTTTCTTCAGTGTAAGTTTAAGCGTCAATCAAGCAAAACATGCTGGAAATGTTTAGGTTTTTTTTTAACTGTATGAACCTTAGAAGATATCACAGAGTTTTTCCCATGTAGCTAATCTTCCTAGTACTTGACACAATAGTAATATCCCACTGTTCGTATCCATGAATGCTATCTGAACAGGGAATATAGTAGGGGTGGAAAATCGGGTAAGATTTGCCTCACAGTCAAATCTGTAACTGTTACTCCATTCATGGGAATGGAGTAATACTGTAATACTGAAGAACATGTTACATAGTCCCACTTTAGTCATAAAAGCTGTCTGGGTAACTTTGGGCCAATCACTCATTCTCAGCCCAATTCACCTCACGGTATTGTTAGGGGGGGGAAGAGGAGGGGAAAAGAGTACTGTGAATGTTTGGTGCCTTAAGTTACTAAGAGGAGTTAATAAGAGGAGGTATAAAAATAAACATCGATACATAGCTACATAGGACATTTTAGCATCTAATGAGGTTCATGACTTGACCAAAATCAGATATAAGGAGAACCATATTGCAGAGAAGGGCTGATATGTTAATATCCTGAGGGTTTTATCTATATAAAACAGGCTAGAATTGAGAGATAGTGATTCACAGCAACTCTTAATAAAGACTTTGAGAACCGTCATCTGCTTTATGTGACAAGGCTTTGCAAATAGTTTTCACTGTATGTCAAAATGTGTTAGCATATGTTAATTAACAAGATAAGGGTCAGCCTTTCTAAAGGTTCTGATCTCAAGATTTATTGAATATAGTTTTTCTTATCCTAAATGCCCAGGATGACTAGGGATAATATTTCAACACTCCTAGAAAACACTGGCTTTGAGAGGGCTGATATAAACAGACAACAGAACAATTTTATTATTTACACAGCAGGCAAGTTTTTTAAAAAATGATGATCTAATTGTTCAGTTCAATATAAATGCTTGTGATTGTGTATCTAACTCACCTGAAATCCGTGCGTGTGCTACAACACTAACAAAACATTCTAAAACTTGCCCTGATGCAAAAGATATCTAATCAAATACTGTAATTACTTTTAAAATTATCCAAGTAATCCCTGACTTTCTGGATAAATTTTCCTCTAAGAAAGAAAAGGGAACCAAAGAGCTCAAACATAACAAAGTGCTGCTGCCTTCATGAGAACCTGGAGGAGGATACCAGACTGCAACATTATCTAACCTCTGAAGCCTAGATCTCTGGAGTGCAAAATCAAAGAATGGGCACATGAGAAAGTGCTTAATATGTCTCAAAAGGAATACCTCAAAAGTCTGCAGTCTGGGTGGAATTCTGCTGGTTAATGTTAACTGGTCTGGGGGTGCATCATTGTGGAGGTAGTTAACAGACTAGATAAAAAAAACCTCCCCCTCATGTGCATTTTGTTCCTTTCTCTTCCTATCTTGTTAATTTTAAACTAATTTCATATTATTTGTTGTTTTAATGCTTTTATTAGTTTTAGTGTTTGTAAGCTACTTCGAGTTGTGCAGTGTATAAGTTGAATAATAAATAAAATAAAAAATAAATAACATATCTGGTTTGTTCAAACTAGACAATGTTGTAGTGAATCAATTGTTCTAACCATTTTATCCTGATCATGGATTTCAGATAACTGAACCTTGGACTTTGATTTCCTGTTGCTTGGATTCCTTTAGTCTATTAGCCTGGATCTTGACCAGCTGTTTTATAAGTCACCTTGCTACGGTATCTCTCAAGATTTGTTATAAATATATACTGCAAATATTCCTTTCACGTATATTATAAACAGAGATATAAACAAAGGCAATTAAAACAATTAAAACAAAGCAATGAAACCTTAATACTCTAATTGCTAACTATGGTTAGGGGGATTATAAGAATTGGAATCCATTTATAAGCACTTGGAAAAGAATGATTTGTAGGCTGGTCATTTAAAGTTGCACCTCAATTAGAACAGGTACACAAATGCATTTTTAATTTATGGTAACTGGATTTTTAAAATCATAGAATAGGTTTATTAACTCTCTCTGGGACAGAAGAAGTCATACTATAATTGACATTAATTTCAATGCAACCCATCAAATCTTTGGTGTCAGAATTATAGGGAAAGAGCCAAGCCAATTTCACACTTTGGACTGCTTCTTTTAGAAATAAGGCATGAATGTCCTTTACAACCAGATTGATACACACTAGTTTAACTTTCATTTTCAAAAAGACAGGCACACTTCTAAAAAAATACATGCCGGATTCCAAGAAATCAAACCTTTCGGAATGAAAGAGACTAATCTCTGTTTCTAGCTCTGGCATATCTGCACTTGGCTAATAATTTGTCCTCATATGATGATGCATGCAAAATCTCTTAAATTTGGTTCTCTGTGGGGAAGCCCTATCGAAGATGGGCCTGCCACTATCTGTTGGTAAGACCAGAGCCAAAAAGTGAGTAATGACTAGCTCTTTGACATCTCTTTTTGTGTTTCTGACAGCTCTCTTTCTTTTTTTTTTCTTTCACTTTTCTGGCATCTTCTAATTTTCCCAAGCAGAGACTCAGAAAAGAAATAGATAACTCTTACTGGAAGTCTGATCTGATCAGTTGCAGACAGCATCTGAGATTAAGCTAAGACTAGTTAAATATTATAGATGTCAGGCTTCATTTTTTATTAAGAGTTATCCAAGTACTCTTGCCCACGTGTACCAAGAGAAGCATTTGAAATGTGACGACTAATGTGTAACATTACAAAAATAACAGAAACTATGGATTCTTTTCTTTTCAGTTAGTCATAAATGAATGCAAAAAGCAATTACATTACAAAGTTATTGTTTACCAATTGTATATAAATTTGTTGAAAAAATGTGATTAAATTCTTAAGTGCATTCTGAAAAAACAGTAACTTGAGAAAAGGAAATGTTTTCCTAGAATTTTTGAGAGAGAAAAAACGATAATAAAATTCACAACATAGAGGGAAATTCATTGCTCTCTATTGGAATCACATTACTTTCATCTTCTGTCGTTCAATAAATGGTTTGGGAAGAAAAAAAGAGTAAAAATAAAGTGATGACATATTCTGACAGTAACTATTTAAGGATGCATTAAAGGTTTGTAGATGCCTTTGAAACTTTACTGAAAAACCTATCAACACTAGCTCTGCACAAGAAACATAAGGGTAACAGTCAGAAAAGTGTATGTCAGAGCACCCCTTGGAGATACCCAAAACTAAAGGAGGTGGTCTGAATACAAAACATGAACTCTTGAATATTTTGTCTTCCCTTGAATTTTCTGTAATTAAGTAACACAGAAACTGCAATGCTGAGAAGGGCAAAATAACACTCTGGAAATAACAGCACCAAACAATCAACATGCTACGTGGTCAGAACTTCACTTAAATCTAAGTTGGAGTTATAGGTTTTCAGCAAGGGGAAAGGGGAAAAAACCCACATTGGTGGAGAAGAATCAGCTGCTTAAGTGTTAGACGACTCTGAAGTGAAGCAGTAGGTATGTGTCGATGAAGGAAATGAATAAAATTGGGACAGCAATTATTTGAGTAGAAGGAATTGAACTGAGAAGATATACTATAAAAGGGTAACATGCTAAAGTTACTATGCAAAATGAAAGCAAGGGACATTTTTATACAAACTACTCATTCTCCAACTGGCATCCTTCCCTATCAAAACTCTGGGAGCAAATTTAAATAATAGAGTTTATCCTTCTAATTTGAGTATGACATTGTTACCTTCAACTGTAATAAAGGTTCTAATATTCTCCCCCAAATGGCAGAGATCTATCAAATAAATTGCAGAGATCTATTTTTAAAATCCCTAAAATGTTATATCCGGATATTCTCTAATATTATATTACCATTCAGTCAGCACACAATCTTCTTTTTAAAGATATATGACAAATTCTTCACAGTACTAGGTGGGGGAAACAAAACAGTTGCATTATGAGATACGTATAATATAAATCAAGCTTATATACATATTTAAAGCATGACATTCCATCACTAGTGTTGGCCAAATATTTAATATCACATGTAGATGCAGAGATCTACACCTTGCCTTATAATAATTCTCCTCTACAAGTGGTCCTTATTTAGTGACCACCTCATTTAGGTGGCTCATTTTGCAGTTAGGATGGTGATGAAAATGTATCTCTGCAACTACTTGTTGCATTATGACTTTCACAGGTCTGCAAAGCAAAGGAAAGCTAAAGTAAGACCATAAAATAATGAAGTTCCACTTAGTAGCTACTTCACTTACCAGCCAAGCTACCAGTCCCAAATGGGGACACTAAATGAAGACTACTAATTACATATCAGATTTCTTATCCAACAAAAGGCATAATTACTGATGAATTGATAAAACTTACATAACTTTACATGCAAACTAAACAGCATAGTTAAAAAAATATTTTTAATTACTTTATGTACATATGTATTTCTACAGAATCATCCTCTCTTTTGTAAAATATGAGCAGTGTTCCTCCTAAAATTGATATGTGCAATTATCTGAATTACCGGGATGCATAATTATACAAATATTATAGGTGGAAGCTTGGTTAAAACAATCCACTGCAATTGTTTGATGGATTCAAATACAGTTGGGGATTTTCCAGTTTCCTTGTTAGTAATGCTGAAACCTGGCCAATTTCTAGGATTAAACAATTGTCTGGACAGTAGATACCATCATTCTTCAACCCTATTCTGTTCATTGAGAATAAAACCAGTCATCTGGTTAAATAGGGAAATGAAGAACTAAAGCAAATTGAGCAGTAAGGCTAGGTCACACTGGCCGACGGATGCAAAACATATGCAAAAAGGACACAGCGGACGAGCAAAATTTCCATCCTTTGTTATCCGCTCTCAAAAGTGCCCCAAATTTGCATAAACAATGCGGACAACAACGGAAAGGAATGGACGTGGGGAGGATGTAGCGGGGATGTAAAGCGGACGTTCGTAGGAAGCCTAG